>CAWUFW010002022.1:1800000-1960000 GCA_963921515.1 Calotriton arnoldi
GTACCTTGTCTGGTCCTCAACTCCTAGGGCCAATAAAGTGTCCCTCCCCATCCCTGTGAAATGCTTCCATAAATCTGCACGCCAATCCCTCTCTGGAATACTGTGCATCTGCAAAGCAATCTCAGAGGCCTGAAACCACTGATCTATGCCGTCTCCCTCTCCATAATCAGGAACCCGACTTTTGGGTATGTGTACCTTTCCCTCTGAGTGAACTGAAGAAATGCTGCCACCATCTGTGCTGGACTTGGCTTTCAAATCCAGCTCCTTCAAGCTCAGCTCTTGAGCTTAAAGCATCTTCCTTTCCTCCATGGGCAATTTATCCTTTTCTGCAGCCAAATTCTGCATTTCCACATCCACATTGAGTTTTGCCAGCTCCAACTGGAGCTTCCTTTCTTCTTGTCTGTATCTCAACTCTGCTGTAGACAGGCCTATAGATGAAACACTACTGCTAGCTCTAGAGGTAGCTTTTGCACCATTCAGGCTCCACCGCCCCAAAGGCAATGCTGGATCCTACTGCCATTCCAGATGCAAGCGTGGTTCCACCTCCTCCACAACAACATTCTCATCCTCGGGGTGCCCAGCTGCATCCCTGGCTGCTAACTAGGCCCTCAGTGCCCTTTCCTGCTCCTCCTATTTAGTGAGGTCCCTGCAGAACATTTTGAGCTGAGGCACCATATAGGTTTCCAACCTCTCCTGCTCAAACTCCAAATCTGCAGGTACAGCTGATGGCTCTCCAGACTGAGACATGACTGCAAAAACTCAAAAGGTTGCCAACGAGGAAAAATATTTTTTTTAATGCTAGAACATAATGGTCTGAGATATGGAAGTAGTGTACACCAATCACTGTATGAAATGCACAAATAGAAGTCATATCTTCACCGCTGATCACCAATGTTAGAAACAGGGTCTCTAGTTGGCAGCAATTTGCACCTAGTCCAAGTAGGGACCCCACTGTAGTCAGGGTAAGTATAATACACACCAAGTTTACCTGTGCTCACCCTTGGGAAGCAGTCAGGCTATACTAAACAGGACACATGTAAAGTATTTGTGCGCACACACACACACACACACACACACAGCAACACACTGAAAATACCACAAAAGTACTCCACACCAGTTAAAGAAAATATCCAATATTTATCTGAGTAAAACAAGACCAAAATGAAAAAAATCAAACATGCACAAGTCAAGATATGAATTTTTCAATATTAAATGCAGTGATAGCTCTGAGAAAACAATAGCTCCAACTTGGGCAATCTGGCTGCGCTTGACCAAGACAAATCCTCACGTTCAGTCCTTACAGTACCTTGGATGTATCAAAAAGTCAAAGATGGTGCAATACGCAGAGGAGGTGAGGCGTCATGAAGGCAGGTGATGTGTTGGTTCCTTACTGCTGAGCAGGTCGTTGGCAGGTTGGCGCTCAGGGATGATGCGTTGCACAAAGGAGGTGAGGTGTCACTGTTGCAAAGTGATGATTCTGTTACTAGAGGCGGTGCAAGGTTGTTGAGCTGCTAACACCCTGGGATGTTGTGGGGCACAGGGAGGTTTTGCATTGGTTGCAGGTGAGAGACCATGGGTCTTGAAGGAAAAGCGTTGTCGATGTCACAGAGCGGTGCGTCGAATCTAAGGCGTTGATGTCGACCCCCCAGGCCGCAGGTGCTGCGTCAGAATCGGAGTGGTGCGTCACGGGTTTTGGTGAAGGGTTGCTTGAGAATAACGCAGTGGCAGTACTTCAGAGGCGCTGCAGCAAAGTCGGGGCTTGCGTTGTAAGTTGCGGTCGTTGAATCGTGCACCCAGTGAGCGGGGACCACAGCTTCGGTGCAGGCAGCGGCGATGCATCTATTTTGCAGGGATGCACCAGTTCTGAAGTGCCACGGGGAGTCGATGCGTCGATGAGTCAATGCGTCGATATCTTGGTTGCAGCACCAGAATCACCTTCAAGAATACAGGACTGGCTTTGGAACCACTTGGCGGGTCCGGACTCACAGCATAGGAGCCCAGGTACTGGTAGCAAGATGCAAGCAAAGTCTTTGATGGCCATGAGAGTACCAACAGGAGGCAAGCTCAACTGAAACTTTAGAAAGCAGGATGCAGAGATCAAAGTCCAGTCCTCACCCTCCCAGGCAAGAAGCAGCAGACAGCAGGCCAACACAGCAAAGCAAGCAGCAAAGTGGCAGTCCCTCCTGGCAGTCCAACAGCTCATCTTCCTGGCAGAATGTCCTCAGTCCAGAAGTGTTCTGAGTATATGGTGTCAGAGGCCCAGTACTTATACCCATTTTAGCCTTTGAAGTAGGGAGACTTCAAAGACAGGGCTTTGTAGTGTACATGACCCTGGCCTTCCTGGCTCTGGCTCCAGACACACTACAGGGGCAGGGGGGAGGGTATGCAGCTCATTGTGTGGGGACAGGCACATCCCTATTCCAGTTCAAGTGTCAATTTCTCCCACCACTCTATCTCGGGAAGATCCATCAGCCTGGTGATGGGCCGTCAGGATATGCCAGGCACATCTCAGCGCCTTTTGTGTGTGACTGTCTAGAGTGAATTCACAAAGCCCAACTGCCATCCAACCCAGACATGTATTCTAGAGACAGGTAGAGGCATCGAATGGTTAAAGTAAGAAAATGCTAACTTTCTAAAAGTAAAAGACACACAAATGATGGACGGAATGCAGAACAAATCAAACATTTACCCTCAGTCAAGAGATCTGGGTTAAATCCATTGTTCTTTTGCTCAAAATGCAACCCCAGTTTAGACCCAGCCATATGCAAATCAGTCTTGACCCTGCTTCTCATTGGAACAGTCCCACCCAAGCTGCCAAACCAAGTCCTCCCTGGACCAGAAACAAGCATCCTGGGACTGATTGCGGGGTATCATACTGCATCAGCCAGGCCAGTTTGAATCCAGTGGCGCAGTGACCCCGGGACTCGCGTCTAGGCAAACCCGGCACACTTAAGGTGAGAAAAAACCCAGAAACAAGATTCCTGGAACCGATTTCGGGGTATCACCGTTTATCAGTCAGACTAGCTTGAATCCAGTGGCACAGTGAGCCCAGGAGCCATGTCCGAGCATTTCCGGCGCACTTAGGACGAGAAAGCAAAAGACACACAAATGATGTGCAGAATGCGGAACAATTCAAACATTCACACCCAGTCAAGAGATCTGGGTTAAATTCATCGTTCTTTTACTCACCATGACACCCCAGTTTAGACCCAGCCATATGCAAATCAGTCTTGACCCTGCTTCTCATGGGAACAGTCCAGCCCGAACTCAAACCAGGTGCTCCCTAGACCAGAACCCTCTTCCAGGATGCTTGTTTCTGGTCCTGGGAGGACCTGGCTTGGCAGTTCAGGCTGGACTGTTCCCACCTCCTTTTGTTGTCCCTCTTCAGTTTCCATGCAGCATTCTTCTCCCTGTTTGAAACAGAGTTTTTTCTTTGTTTTCTCGTACTTTGTTAATTTTGTTCTTCTTTCATTTAAACCATTTCTACTTCCTTTGAAGGTGCTGGTTTCATCTCGGCACCGAGAAATATCTGGTAAGTCCCCCTCTTTTGGTTCTATACACTCTTAACCTTCTGTCACTTCACATACCCCTCCCCTAGGATTTTCCCAATTGGGGAAAAGTGGATACCTAGAGAGAAAGTCAGCATTACACTGGTCCTTGCCATGTATGTGCTGAACCTCAAACTGAAAGGGCTGACGTGTTAAGAACCAGCAGGTAGCTCAGGTATTTGTTCCCTTATTATGGTTCAACCGTAACATAGGGGCATGATCAGTGTAGAGTAGAAATTGATGTCCCTCAAGATAATACCTCAGTTTCTCGATTACCCATACACTCTTTCTCGAAAACATGATTTTGTTTCTCCCTGGGGAACAGTTTACGACTAATGAACAGAATGGGCTTTTCCTCCCCGACAGGGTTTATTTGAGAAAGTACTGCTCAGATGCCCTGTTCTGAAGCATCGGTCTGCAGTAAAAAGGGTTTAGTAAAGTTTGGGGACTATAGTACAGGCTTGGAGGCAATTCTTTTTCGAAAGCATTAAAACAGCAGTAGAGGGTTTGATAAAATCCTTCTTTGCAGCATTCTTTTTCAACATATCTGTTAATTGAGCCGATTCACTACAATATTGAGGATTTAATCTCCTATAATAACATAGAAAACCTAGGAAGACTCTCATGTCTCTTTTATTCAGTGGAAAGGGAATGCTTGTGAAGGCTTTTTTTTTCCTTTTGGGGTTTGATGAGCCCACCCCTAAGTATGGATCTTAAATATCTGACCTTGTGATGGGTGAATTTGGATTTTTATTAATTGATATGGAGACCAGCTGCCTGTAGGTTCGATAAAACAGCCTGTAAATGCTTAAGATGATCCCCCCAATTAGTACTGAATATAACAATGTCATCTAAGTATGCCTAAGCATAATTGTTGTGAGGTTTGAGAAGAGGATTCATTAATCTTTGGAAAGTGGCAGTAGCCCCATGCAGTCCAAAGGGAAGAACCGTAAACTGGAACAACCCAAATGGAGCAGAAAAATCAGTCTTCTCCTTATCCTCAGATCGCAGAGGAATCTGCCAGAATCCCTTACTGAGGTCAATAGTGAATAAGTGCTAGGCCTCTCCCAAAGGACCAAACCGTTCATCTATCCTTGGTAATGGGTAGTTTTCAGATTTAGAGATCTTAATCACTGCCCGGAAGTCAATACAAAATCAGATGGATCCATCCGGTTTAGGTACATGAACAATAGGGGAATTCCATTCACTGGTCGACGGTTCAATTACCTTAAGATTTAGCATTCGCTTTATCTCCTCCTGTATAGCCTTCTGTCTCACCTCCGGTATTCATTATTGATGCTGTTTTATCACTGTCCCCTCTTTCACATGGATGGCATGTATGGTAAGGTGGGTTCTCCCATGAAGGTGGGAGAACACTCTGGAAAACGAGAATAAATAATGATGCAGTTCTGCCTTTTGTTCTGAGGTCAAAATATCTCCCAGGGTAGTATATTCAAGAGTACTGTGTGAGAAGTTGGCCTGGTATATGCTGTCCACTAATTATAGTGGGCACCTTGCACAAGTCCAAACAACCCCTTATTGGAGATAGGTTAAAGACAACCTTATTGAAAGCTATCCTAGTGGTAGCTATGGAGAGCAGCCTTCAGGCTAAGTCTTGAAGGAATGTAAAGCAGCTTGTTTTACCAGTCTATAATCTCTTGAGTGACCAAATGAAAGAGCACCACACCAGGTATATATTCAAAATATATGTATTTATTGCTAAACACACCCCTCTAGTCTCTTTATGAGGCTAGAGTTCGAAGTACATAAGTTATAAGTTATTAAATCACAGTAATAGCACAAATACACGTTTGGGCCCTAGGGGCGTACCAAACCATATACCAATAAAGTGGTATGCGAACCATGACTGAACTAGACACTAGGCCTAGAGCCTCTAGAAGTGCTTGGACCACAAGGAACCACCCAAGGTAGTGACACAGGGGACCCACGGGAGACGCGTGCAGTGTAAATACACAACCGCGATACGCCGTTGACTTCTATGGAGAAAGTCGGGATCGGGAAATTAGAGAAAAGGGACACTTAAAAGAGGACTAGGACAAAACCCTTTGAGATCTAGGACTTTGAAGAGTCTCTACCCACGGGAGCACCGGAGTACTCGTGTTACCTCACCCAGGGAAGCCGGGTGCATAGGTGCCTTTCGGGGTCGGGTTTCGTCGTCGATTCGAATGGCGATCTGCTGCAAAGTGCTGCTGGCGGCCAAGAGAAAAGTGTCCGGGTGGATCCAAGAGTGGATCGGAGTTCTGAAGAACCTGAAAGCAGAGGGGACAGAGTCTGGGTCACTAGCCAGTGACCAGGAAGGCAATGGACAGATGCCCACCGATGTCGAGTGCTTCAGGTGCGTTGACGGTCATCTTGACTCTTCAGCCACGAGGTCCAGGAGGCGTTGTTGGTGACCAGGAGCAGGATTCGGGCTGGTACATGATGTCTGTCGAGTGCTGAGGTATCAGCGACCGGATTGGACCCAACAAGCCTTGGCAATGGCAAGTCTCAGTGAAGATGTAGATCGTCAATGGTGCAGACCAGCAAGGTCTGTGGAACTCACCCAGCGAGGTTAAGTGAGGGCAGGCCTGGAGCAACCAGGATGCCAAGTAAGAAAAGGATTGGCTTTCGTCAAGGGCTACTAGCCAACAGGCTAGCGACCGCGAAGGAGCCTCGTGACGCCGCACGTGGATCTGGCTTACAGGACACTCGTGGAGTGGGGGCCATTGATCTTCGGTGCAGGTGGTGCTGGAGGCTAGGGCTACTCGGAGCCCAAAGCACGACTTCTTGGGAGACCCAGAAGAGGATGCACTTGCAAATGTGCTTGGTGTCCAGGGGTCACGGTCTCAAGTCACCCACGATAGCCACGGGCCTCAGCTTTGCTGGGGACTCAGGGTAGCCTCGGGGAAGTCTGAGAATCTACCTCTGGTGATGCGATGACTTCGGCGTCCGACGGGAGCTTCAGAAATGCGAACCGGACAGATGCTTCTTTGGTGCCTGCCAAGCAGGGGAGTCACTCCTTGACCCCAAGGGAGATTCTTCTGTCCTCTAATCGTGAGTAGAGCATCGAAGGTCCAGGATTCAGTTTCAGAGTTTCGTCCAGGGATAATCTAAAGTCCTAAGGACTGGGTTCCTATACTTATACTAAGGATAGGGGTTGGACTACTCTGTGGCCCCACCTATGGGTGGGTCAGGGCAGAGGGGTGGCTACACCCCTTTCCCTTTGTCCAGTTCGCGCCAAAGCAGGGGCTGCAAGCCCCTGATCCGGTTTGAACTGGGGTATGCACAGGGACACCAAGTGTGCCCCCAGTGCAGGACTTCAAAGCACCCGAAAGTGCTCCCGCCCAGCCCCAATACACACTATCCTGTCTGGGGAGGTGGTCACACCTCCCTGGGACAGGAAACCTATTGTCCAGGCCTCCCCTGCTGGAGTTTCGTCCAGCAGCAGGAGGCCAGACTCGTGTCTGTGGCAGCAGCATCCATTTTGTGATGCCAGGGCTTTAGAAAGAAGTTACCGGCCAGGCCAGGGTTAACATGTCTCTCCCTCTAGAAGGGTGGAATGCTACCCCCGCCGCCAGAATTGGTGGGGGTAGTATTCCAAGATGTTTGACACCAAACACGACATGTTTAGGTGCAGCCATTCCAAAGTTAGCATTTAACGCGAGGTTATAATGCGCTTAAGAGTATATGGTCAGGCTGCACTACAAACAGCATCAGAGAAGGGTCTCCGAACGCTGCAGAGGGGCTCTGCTCATGCAGGGGCACCCTCTCACATAGGAACCACGCACTCTGCCTTCAGGATTGATAAGGCCTGCCTTAGGAGTGACTTATAGGTTTATATGTGTGTATGTATTTAGTGATATAGGTAACCTATATCACAGTAAGGGGTGCATGCACCACCTTACCCAGGCTGCAGTAGCAGACCTGTGGTGTCAGTTTGGATGGCCTTCCAGGGGTGGCACAATACATGCTGCAGCCCCTGGTAGGCCTCTGAGGTACCTATGCCCTTGGTACATAGTATACCATATACTAGGGACTTATAAGGGCTCTCCAGATTCCAATCAGAGATGTGCCTAAGGCACATGGAAACCTTTTTACAGAGAAAGCAGATAGACTGGGGCCCTGAATAGCAGGATCCCAGTCCAACTAAGTCATAAACCAGCAAAACACCATAAAAAAAGTGGGGGCAACCATATAGTCAGATTCCACCTTCCTACATAACCCCCCCAAACGAAAGGAGATAAGGCTAACCTTGGCCAGTTGAGCCTTCATTGACTAAGTGGTCATATAAGGAAGCACCTGCACTAGCATGGTTGCCCCCTGTCTTATGGTCCACTAAGCAATCCCTCACCCTAAGGGTATGAGAGGGTCTCCACCATGGGGAATCACTACCTGTGGTGTGCTTAGGTAAAGTACAAGGCTGGTGAGGTGTCTGAGTAGGGAAGTGAGGCCCTAGGAATGTTGGCCTCAGCTTCCTCAGATCACTGGTCACCATGTATGCCTGTCTTTCCATGACTGAGTTGCACTTTGCTCTAAGGGTCAACCTTTGGCTGCCTACAGCTGGGGGTTGGGTCCCTTTGGATGGACTACTGGAGGGACAGGGCAGGTTTGGAACCTTCAGGTCCCAGGTTTGCCCTTGCCTACCAGAGTCCTTCTGGGGGAGGTCCCTACATAAAGGTATGGGGGATCCCTCAGTGTGTAGAGGAGTTTTCACCTGGCTAGGGCTACTAGACTGGGTGCCCCTAATCTGCTGATGGGGGTTCCTCTGGACAGGGGGCCCTGGGGGTCCACTGACCTCCCTGACCTCTGCAGCCCTGGGCTGGCTGAGGCAGGGTAGAGAGGGGCAGGTTACCTGCTCCAGACTGGGTACCACCTTGGAAGGGTCCTCTGCCATCAGGGGTGTGGCCAGGCCAGGCCTGACTACCTCTGGGGCAGTTCCTTCACTAGGGGTAGGGTCAGTTCCCTGAGGAGGCTGACCCTTACCTACTGTCTGGAGGGAAGAAGACTTTTCTTCAACCCTTGTGCTCTCTTTTGGGGGAGAGTGGGCCATTCTTTCAGGCTCCATCTCTCCAAATTCTTGGGCTGGGGCTGTGGCCATTACAGCCCCACTAACCTTTACAGGGACGCCCAACATCCTAAGGTGGGTTTGGTGTTCAACTTCAGCCCAGGCTGAAATCTCCAGATCATTGCCCATCAGGCAATCTACAGGTAAGGTGGGAGACACTGCCACTCTCTTTGGGCCTGTGACCCCTCCCAGCTGAGATTGACTATGGCCATGGGGTGATCTGTTCTGACACCATCAATGTTGGTCACCTGGTATTTAAACTCAGGTAAAAGCTGGTGAGGGGGACTAGTTTCCCTGCCACCATGGTGACACTAGCCCCTGTGTCCCTAAATGCCACAGCTTTCTGACCATTAATCATTGGCTCCAGTCTGTACCTGCCCATTGCTGTGGGGCCCATGGTAAAGGTGGCAAATCCTACACCACCATCAGAGTCAGAGGAGTCTGTTGAGGGGTCCCTGTCTGAACCAGGGCCCACCTCTGTTCCTGTTGCAAAAGCACCTAACTTTTTGGGTGCACTACTCCCAACTGGAGGATTACTACTGGTAGTACCAGGAGGGGGGTAGTAGTTGCTGGGGGAACATTTTCTTTATTGCCAATCCTGGGGCAACTGGGATCAGATTTCCAGTGCCCAGGCTTTTTACAGACATGGCAATATGGTTTCTTTTCAGGAGAGGAAGGAGTTTGGGACCCACCCCCAGAAGAGGAATTTTGGGGCCCTGTAGTGGACTTATCCTTAGATTTATCCCCACCTTTCTCTTGGGACTTAGTAGAATCTTTCTTCTGGTCACCACCCTGATTTTTAGTCTTTACTCTGGTTCTGACCCATTTGTCTGCCTTCTTTCCCAATTCTTGGGGAGAGGTCAGATCAGAGTCCACCAGATACTGGTGCAAAAGCTGGTTTTGACAATTATTAAGGATCTGCTCCCTCATAATCAAATTGTACAATCCTAAAAAGTCATGCACTTTGTTGCCATGTATCCAACCTTCCAGAGCCTTTGTAGCACAATCTACAAAATCAACCCAGTCTTGAGTCTGAGCTTTTTGGGTGTCTCTGAACTTCAACCTATACTGTTCAGTGGTTAGGCCAAACCCATCTATCAGAGCACTCTTCAAGACTGTGTAATTGTCAGCATCCTCTTCTCTTACAGTGAGGAGCTTGTCTCTACCTTTGTCTGCAAAGGAGAGCCACAAGATCGCTGCCCACTGCCTCTGGGGGACCTTCTGAACTTTACAGGCCCTCTCCAGTGCAGTTATCCATTTGTGGATGTCATCCCCACTCTGGTAGGGAGGGACAATCTTGTTTAGGTTTCTATGGTCATAAGACCTTTCCCTATCTCCAGGGATATTGCTGCCACCATGGGACTCTAGTCCCAACTTTCTTTTCTCTCTAAAGAGATCTAGGGACTCCCTGTCTAAGGCTACTTGCTTCCTTCTGAGTTCAAGCTGAGCTTCCTCATGTTCTCCTCTCATGAGAGGATTCCCTCCTATGAGATGAGATAGAGCTCCCTATTGAGGTGCCAGAGTGGTTAGACTCCTGAGAAGGAGATCTAGACTTTCTGGGCACACTCATAATCCTTCCTGGGGGGACAAAGAGGGCATCATCCTGATCATCCTCTTCATCTTCCACAGGAGGGATTGGGTTATCCAGGTCAGGGTCATTGTCACCCTCCTGGCTAGTTTCAGAGGGGGGGCTGGGGGTATTGGTACACCTGGCCCCTTCCTCTTCTTCTGCCCCACCCTCAGCTCCTACCCCTTCAGTCCCCAAGGGCTTACTAAGGTCATAAGCCACCAACAACTCTTTAAGGTGTTGGGTGGTGGGACTTTGGCCTGTCCTTAATTTCCTCAAGTTACATAATGCTCTCAATTCCAAGAATGGGAGGGTATCATACTTGGAGGGAAGAAGCCCAGTGACTTCTGGTAAGGATTCTCTAGATCCTACCTTTAAAGACATTACTAGTGTGGTGTGGTGTATGCACTACCTACTCTAGTGTGGCCTACTAAACTCTCTTAAGTTGTAGAAAGGGTGTGCTATCCCTTAACACACAACTCTAAGTTCAGTAGAACTTACTGTATTCTAAGCTTAAATTATATGTACCTTAGGTACCTTTAGTGGTTTTCAGTTGATCAATTCAATTGAGATTATCTGGTAAAACAATAGCAAGCTGGAATCCCACACGCTGCACACCAATGTGAGAAGTTGGCCTGGTATATGCTGTCCACTAATTATAGTGGGCACCTTGCACCAGTCCAAACAACCCCTTATTGGAGATAGGTTAAAGACAACCTTATTGAAAGCTATCCTAGTGGTAGCTATGGAGAGCAGCCTTCAGGCTAAGTCTTGAAGGAATGTAAAGCAGCTTGTTTTACCAGTCTATAATCTCTTGAGTGACCAAATGAAAGAGCACCACACCAGGTATATATTCAAAATATATGTATTTATTGCTAAACACACCCCTCTAGTCTCTTTATGAGGCTAGAGTTCGAAGTACATAAGTTATAAGTTATTAAATCACAGTAATAGCAAATACACGTTTGGGCCCTAGGGGCGTACCAAACCATATACCAATAAAGTGGTATGCGAACCACGACTGAACTAGACACTAGGCCTAGAGCCTCTAGAAGTGCTTGGACCACAAGGAACCACCCAAGGTAGTGACACAGGGGACCCATGGGAGACGCGTGCAGTGTAAATACACAACCGCGATACGCCGTTGACTTCTATGGAGAAAGTCGGGATCGGGAAATTAGAGAAAAGGGACACTTAAAAGAGGACTAGGACAAAACCCTTTGAGATCTAGGACTTTGAAGAGTCTCTACCCACGGGAGCACCGGAGTACTCGTGTTACCTCACCCAGGGAAGCCGGGTGCATATGTGCCTTTCGGGGTCGGGTTTCGTCGTCGATTCGAATGGCGATCTGCTGCAAAGTGCTGCTGGCGGCCAAGAGAAAAGTGTCCGGGTGGAACCAAAAGTGGATCGGAGTTCTGAAGAACCTGAAAGCAGAGGGGACAGAGTCTGGGTCACTAGCCAGTGACCAGGAAGGCGATGGACAGATGCCCACCGATGTCGAGTGCTTCAGGTGCGTTGACGGTCGTCTTGACTCTTCAGCCACGAGGTCCAGGAGGCGTTGTCGGCAACCAGGAGCAGGATTCGGGCTGGTACACAATGTCTGTCGAGTGCTGAGGTGTCGGCGGCCGGATTGGACACAACAAGCCTTGGCAACGGCAAGTCTCGGTGAAGATGTAGATCGTCGATGGTGCAGACCAGCAAGATCTGTGGAACTCACCCAGCAAGGGTAAGTGAGGGCAGGCCTGGAGCAATCAGGATGCCAAGTAAGAAAAGGATTGGCCTTTGTCAAGGGCTACTAGCCAACGGGCTAGCGACCGCGAAGGAGCCTCGTGACGCCGCACGTGGATCTGGCTTACAGGACACTCGTGGAGTGGGGGCCAGTGATCTTCGGTGCAGGTGGTGCTGGAGGCTAGGGCTACTCGGAGCCCAAAGCACGACTTCTTGGAAGACCCAGAAGAGGATGCACTTGCAAATGTGCTCGGTGTCCAGGGGTCACGGTCTCAAGTCACCCACGATAGCCACGGGCCTCAGCTTTGCTGGGGACTCAGGATAGCCTCGGGGAAGTCTGAGAATCCACCTCTGGTGATGCGATGACTTCGGCGTCCGACGGGAGCTTCAGAAATGCGAACCGGACAGATGCTTCTTTGGTGCCTGCCAAGCAGGGGAGTCACTCCTTGACCCCAAGGGAGATTCTTCTGTCCTCTAATCGTGAGTAGAGCGTCGAAGGTCCAGGATTCAGTTTCAGAGTTTCGTCCAGGGATAATCTAAAGTCCTAAGGACTGGGTTCCTATACTTATACTAAGGATAGGGGTTGGACTACTCTGTGGCCCCACCTATGGGTGGGTCAGGGCAGAGGGGTGGCTACACCCCTTTCCCTTTGTCCAGTTCGCGCCAAAGCAGGGGCTGCAAGCCCCTGATCCGGTTTGAACTGGGGTATGCACAGGGACACCAAGTGTGCCCCCAGTGCAGGACTTCAAAGCACCCGAAAGTGCTCCCGCCCAGCCCCAATACACATTATCCTGTCTGGGGAGGTGGTCACACCTCCCTGGGACAGGAAACCTATTGTCCAGGCCTCCCCTGCCGGAGTTTCATCCAGCAGCAGGAGGCCAGACTCGTGTCTGTGGCAGCAGCATCCATTTTGTGATGCCAGGGCTTTAGAAAGAAGTTACCGGCCAGGCCAGGGTTAACATGTCTCTCCCTCTAGAAGGGTTGAATGCTACCCCCGCCGCCAGAATTGGTGGGGGGGTAGTATTCCAAGATGTTTGACACCAAACACGACATGTTTAGGTGCAGCCATTCCAAAGTTAGCATTTAACGCGAGGTTATAATGCGCTTAAGAGTATATGGTCAGGCTGCACTACAAACAGCATCAGAGAAGGGTCTCCGAACGCTGCAGAGGGGCCCTGCTCATGCAGGGGCACCCTCTCACATAGGAACCACGCACTCTGCCTTCAGGATTGATAAGGCCTGCCTTAGGAGTGACTTATAGGTTTATATGTGTGTATGTATTTAGTGATATAGGTAACCTATATCACAGTAAGGGGTGCATGCACCACCTTACCCAGGCTGCAGTAGCAGACCTGTGGTGTCAGTTTGGATGGCCTTCCAGGGGTGGCACAATACATGCTGCAGCCCCTGGTAGGCCTCTGAGGTACCTATGCCCTTGGTACATAGTATACCATATACTAGGGACTTATAAGGGCTCTCCAGATTCCAATCAGAGATGTGCCTAAGGCACATGGAAACCTTTTTACAGAGAAAGCAGATAGACTGGGGCCCTGAATAGCAGGATCCCAGTCCAACTAAGTCATAAATCAGCAAAACACCATAAAAAAAAATGGGGGCAACCATATAGTCAGATTCCACCTTCCTACATACTGTTCTCAACCTTTATCTGTGTAGTGGTTTGAACGGTGACTGGCAGGGGTCCTAACCATTTTTTAGCAGGTTAATGGGATAGATTTGTGTACGTCTCCCTGAGATCTGAAGTTTGTAGGTAACTTGGCCAATCTTTTCTATGATCTAATAGGGTTCCTGCGACTCAGATCTCAGTTTATTAGAGGTGGGGAGAGTAATACAAGAACCCACTCCCCTACTTTCAACTCCCTCCACTTTTTCCCTTTATTATAACAATGTCTTTTTCTCTCTTGGGCCTTTTCCAAATTATTAAGAGTGAATTCCTGGAGTTTCCCTAACTGAGCTTTTAGTTGAAGTGTATAGTCTAGCACGTTCTTTTCCTCTTGGGTATCTTTCTCCCAAACTTCACTGGTGATTTCCAGTAAGGCTCGGGGTTTTCACCCAAACAGTAGTTAGAAGGGTGAACAATTCAGGCTACTTTGAGTTTGATCTTGAACTACAAAGACAGCCAAGGGGAGTAATTGGTCCCAATTTTTCTCTTCTCTTATAAGCATTTTTTATGATCAGTTTTAGGGTCCCATTATATGTTTCTACTAACCCATCAGTTTGAGGGTGGAATACTGATGTTATTAAATGTTTAATGCTCAGTTGTTTACAGATCTGGTTCATTAATTTGGAGACTAATGGGGTCCCCTGATCAGTCAAGATTTCCCTGGAAAACCCTGTCCTGGAAAAAAATCTCAATTATGGCCTTGGCTATTCTCTTGGTATTGATTTCTCTAAGAGGCGTGGCTTTAGGATAACAGATGGTATAGTCAACAAGGACTAATACGTATTTATGCCCTTTGCTGGAATGGATTAACTGCCCACTAAGTCTAAGCCTACACTTTCAAAGTGTTCCCAATGATAGCCATTTTCTGTAGGGGTACCTTTGGAGGTTGGTAAGGGTTTTTCTTTTGACATATTTCACACTCTTAGCAGTATTTCTTTACTTGGGCTAAAATACCTGGAGAGTAAAATTGCTCTACTACTGCCTGGGTTGTTTTTCCGCCCCCAAAATGCCTCACAATGAGACGAGAATGGGCAAAAAACAAGATTTTCTGCCTAAAATTATTTGACTGAGTAAAGTCATCTTTCTTTCCCGCATGATGCAAATGTCTGCTTTTTATCTGAAACAACAGATATACCTGGGGAAGTGGTCCTTCAGCTTCTCTGGCTTTCTGCCAGGAGTACTGAAGGTAGTGTTTAATTTGTAAATAAATTAAGTTCCAGGGCCCTTCTTGGAAGACCACTGCAGCCTGCACCACCCATCCTCTCCCAGCCCTGCCAATGATAGTGCTGACATAACACCTCACCTACTACTAGTGTGACAATTCAGAATATTTCAGGCCACACAAAGCTATAATAATGGCATTGCCAGCTGGTATTATTCATTTTCAATGTATATTGACTCAATAAACATGCTTGTTGTGCTCATCTCACAATGAAAAAGACAGTACCACCATGTGGTGGACTGTCACTAGAGCTGGTCCTGACAATTAAGTGCCAGTGCTGAGCACCGGATACCACCGGCACAAATTAAGCACTGACTCAAGGGTAGGGTCATTTAGTTGGTGCTCCCAAAGTTCAGATTTAGTTCCCATGACTCTTGTATAACTAAGGCATTTTAGGAGGGCCCTTTCCTCTTTTTCTAACTTTGTGCCTCTTGGATTTAGGCTCCTTGGAGGATTTTGGTGTTTCAATGTCCTTGCTGGTGCAGAAACATTTTTCCTTAATAATTTCAGTTCAACCCGTAACTTACAATAGGGGTCTCCACACCAAAATCTTCTTCTCTGCAATGGATATTTGCCATCGTTTTAGAATGGAGCATCAATAAAAAAAACATCTCAATAGACATCATCAATTTAGTCATTCAGTTCAGTCAAGGATGAGTTTTTGGATCAGTTCGAAAACCTTTATTTATTGATAAGAGATTGGTATTTGTTTTGTCTTTTTATTCAAATTAGTAAATCAAATAAATTTGTTCACAGAAATATCAAGAAATGTTATAGTTATAATCAATCAAGTAAATTACAGCATGTTTCATAAAGAAAATTAATCCCTATTCCATTCTAAGCTGATTTTAACCTACTAAAATAAATAAAGAGTCCTTTTGGAAAAGAGCAAGATTTAAAGGAACATTTAAATAGAATCAGATTAAAGCTGAACTCTTCATGAAGAGTAGCTCTAGAAACTCGTACGAGTCTCTTCTCTCAAATCAGCATCAGCAAACAGTTGCAGTAACAACTGTTTACAGTTAAGCTAAGAAAATAGTTAGAGGAGTAGCCATAACCGTTAAAGAAAATAGACACCCACATAGTAGTAGGCAACTGAGATCACCGTCAGCAGTAAGTCACAGCGAATAGGTTAAAAGTGCTAAGGGAGAAAGGGATGGTCGCAGAAGAATGGCCTGGACCGGGCTGGACTTCCTTAATTCTAACAAGGAACACCTATATTATAAAACACAAAACATATGTAACATTCCATACTGGTGTTAGGTCATCTTAAGCCAATGAGGAAAGATAGTCCGTTGGTCTGCTGCTTCTTCCTTCACTCTCATGGTAAACGTACAAAGTCGGCAAGGTACTATCTACAAGTGTCAACTTAGTTGCTAAACATTCATGTGCGTTAACTTCACTCTGAGTTCCCACGAGAACCTTGCAGTCTAAACTATTAGCTATTCAGGATTCCACTGTGTAACTATGAACTATTCTAAAGGCAGAAACATTCTAGTTGTAACCTATGATATTAAGTTATGAGATTCACGTCTTTATGTAAGCATTATTGTTTTAATACTCTATTCAACATTGTGAATATGTGACAGCTAGAAAACAAACTAAATACAATGATAACATG
The DNA here is from genome assembly GCA_963921515.1 of Calotriton arnoldi. NCBI lineage: Eukaryota > Metazoa > Chordata > Amphibia > Caudata > Salamandridae > Calotriton > Calotriton arnoldi. The sequence continues at coordinate 1,816,433 of CAWUFW010002022.1, forward strand.
TAGCTTAGGAAAAGAAGAAAAACATTTTTAAGTCAGCACATTCTACACAGATGACACGTTTAAACAAGTCAAGTGTGAATCATTTATCAAATAATATTGCATAGTTCAGCATTTTCAAAAAGCATTTATTTATTAAAGAAGAAAGTTAACTGAAAGGCAGAAAATGGAAGAGGCCTAGTCTGCCTTGTAGTATGATTACAATAGGAATGAGTGCTTACATGCTACACGTTAATGTTGCACGTTTAAGAAACGGCACATTTTCCGACCCTATATTCTATTAAGCATTTTCATGTTAATGTATAGTGTAAATTATGGCATTTATTTAAGCTAAATTCTTCTACTCTATCATTCTCATGAGAAAAAAGAGTGTCTTTTAACCAGGTGGATTCCTTTCATAATACTTTTCTGAGTAGGTCCAGGAATTGAAGGTTATCAATACCTAAAATCAGTTCTTTGGGGAGGTGAGAGAACTCCCACTTATACCCAGGACTCTTGACCTTCTTACACCTTTCACACTGACTTTAGCTATGCAGTAGGACCGACTCAGAATCAGACTACTCTGGATTAGAGACTACCTATACCCTGAGTCTAACAAAGCTGTCACACATTTATGATTGACTTGTAAACTCACATAATAACTAGGCCCCATTTATTGTGAGAAATAAATGGGTCGGGTAGGCTGTTTATTTCCATGGGTTCTTCCTCCTCCTTGCTTCTACAAAACCGGGAGCTATGGCCCCATTCACTGCATTCATAACATTGAGGTCCAGCAGGATAGGGTGTTTCTATTTTACCGGACTGTCATCTGCCTAGTTCTGGACAAATGTTTAAAAGTTTCCTGTGGACTTTTCCAGGGTTATTGGAAAGAACTTTTACCCCTTTTATTGGTTTGGGGAAACTTCACTGTGGTGGGGTGCATGAAAAGGCTGCAGCCATCTCTATAGCGTGTTGCAGGGTTAAGCCAGGGTGTTGTCTCAACCACCTTTGGGTTGATACAGGCAAGGCTTCCAGGTATTGTTAAAGGTAACTTTTAGCCATGATCTCCTCCTTGGTGGCCTCTTGGGGTTTCAGCCATCGAAAGGCGGCATCCTACATTTTGAAGAACAGTGTTCAAGGGGTATCTCCAGGGGGGGCCCCTTTTTTACGTAATCAAATCCAATGCGTTTCCTCATCAATCCCAAGTCTGTCGAGGATAACCTATTTTATATCCATATAAAGAGTATTCCTGCTAGCATTGGCTACTTGATAAGCATCCTGAGCCTCCCCTACTAATAAGGGAACGAGATAGTGTGGCCACCTCTCAATGGGCCATGTACTCGCCTCAGCTGCTCTCTTGAAATTAAGAAGGAATGCCCCGGAGTCTTCACCTGGAAGGAATTGCTGGAGGGAAACGGTGAGTCCGGCAGCTACTATTCCCTTACTTTGCGCAACTCCGATAGGCAATTGGAGTTGTCTCTCTGGCACTTTATGCAGTTGGTCTGCCTAGTTCTTCAGGCTATCTTGAAAGAGGCTATGCTCAGTTTTGGAGGTCTTGATATATTGTTCTAGTACCCATTCCAATTACTTTTCACCTTTAGCCAGTTGCCAAATAACGTTCTCTGTTTTGTATCAGATATGGTCTGGATCCCACTTCTGGCACCACATGTTGAATGTTCACTAATGGTGGGAAGAAAAACCCAGGAATCAGGATTGAGTGTTAGTCCTGTTAGGATTTTTATTTAGTTTTATAAGTCTACCTTTTCAATTGTAGTTTCTTTTAAATTTTAAGATGGGCCATTCTGTATTGTGGTGTACAGTCGTGTGTGCGTCTTTCCCTCACTGTCCTTCTTCGTTCCTTTTGTAGGCAGCATGAGCTCCCATCTGGATTCCCTCGGAAAGAACAAAATGAGGCACAGGTAAGTACTCTGTACGGAGTGGAAACCTTAACTATCTCTGGTTTCTTCCTACTTCTCATAATCTGCAATTCTTTCTTCCTTGTTCTTTGAAAAAAATTCTTTTTATTGAAAACATAAGTGCAAGTTTAATACCGCATTTTATGGATACATAGATTGACAGTTGTTGGCCATCTATTGACCAGTGGTGCGATAAAGGTCTGGGCATGAGTGTCCCAGCAGTTCAAGAGCGGAGCTTTTATGGCCCAATACCATTCAGAATGCATGCAATTGACCCTATGATCCCTCCAAGGCCCTGGTGGCCCACCTTCGATCCTTCCAGCAGCTCTACCCCTACACTCATGCCAGGCCCCCAGGCTATATCCCACTTTTTGGGACACACTCTGGCTTTATTTATCACTTGTTCCACTCTCTGGCACCGATCCAAATCTCCCTTCCATTCTGCTACATTTGGGAGGGGTGAAGCGCCTCACACCCTCGCAATATTTTGCTTGGCAATCCCTGCTGCTAGCTGCAGCCAGTTCTCTGTGTATTCTTTCTTCCTTTTTCTTACTGGTTATCGGTAGTTACTTTCCGTCTGTGGTTTTGTTTGATTGTCTTCTTTTTGCTTTTATCACCCTTGTCGCCAATATGCCTTCTCTATATCTGACTAGTTTCTCTGAACCTTCTGTGAGTTATTTCTACAAAGCTTTACTTTCTCATTCTGGAGTGTCTGGCTCTCACTACAAACAACAGGGGAGGGAAAAGAGAACAAAAAAAAATTCTGAACTTGGAAGGAGTGTTTAAAGCCCAATATACTACAGGGACTTTTCTCGACTCCAAATGTATTTTTTGTTAGGCTTCTCATCGCCAGTACCCATTTTTCTGACAAAGGGGATTTGAGTTGGGTTAGGGTCTCAATCCTTTACCTGTCAAAATGGTTTATGGTTTTGGCTTAGTTAGTTCAGCACTCTTACCTTGGTTAGCCACATTCCTCTGGAAGCATGGCTTGGCCGGGGGCCTCTCCTTGGGAATCCATCCTCAGGAGACCTCTCGGCAGGCACTCACGCCACTTGCTCTTTGATTCTGGTCCTACGCCACGGGGTATGTTCCTGTTCTCAGACTGTCTTCTGCATCCCAAACTCCTCCACTGAAGTCTCCTCTCCAGCTTCCTCACTCTGCATCTCTAGCCATGCCTTCTCCTTTTGTAGTTCCTCTTCTGTTTCCATGCTGTTTTCTTCTCCCTGTTTGAAACAGAGACCTCACTTTGTTTTCTCATACTTTGTTTATTTTGTCCTTCCTTGATTTTAACCATTTCTACTTCGTTTGCAGGTGCTGGTTTCATCGTGGCCCACTGAGGAATATATGGTAAGTCCCCCTCTTCTAGTTGTTCCGCATTAATCCTTCTGCCGCTTCACAGTAACAAATGTGCCTTCACTCCATAATGAGTATCATGATACTCTTTCATTTGATTTTGTAATTCACGAACTTTCTCCTTGGCTAATTCCAGTTTCTTCATAGTAACAGAGCCATTCACACAAGCATCTATCCAAGCAGGAGTAAGCTTAGTTCTGTGAGCGCTGAATTTTTGGGTCAAATTTATAAATGTGGCGCAACCTTTCAATCACCATCAGGACCCGTTCCAGCACCAATTTCTGCTCTCTCAGGTAATGGATCTTTTCCACCATATTTTGATCAAAAGAGCTATTTCATCATCACAAGAAATTTTAAATGCAATTCCAAATTTCCGACAATAATGAGAGTTGTGAGTAACTTTAAAGCGTTTTATTTTCTAAATAAAGCTTAGGAATTTTGAGTCTTTAAGCATTAGTCAAATATCAATCAGGTTATAGAATTGATAATAGACAAATATGGTTAGTGCAGGTCATAATAAAATAATGCATTCAACGCATTCCATAAAGGAAAGAATACCCTATTCTAAGAAGGGGGGGCACAAATTATGTCAGTCAGAACCCATAAAGAGTTCAAAAGTAAAGGCAAGAGTGAGATTAATAATTGTACAACTTTCCCATAAATAGAGGTTCAAAAGATACAGTAGAATCTTAAAACACTATAGGGTAAATAAGCATTGGCAAAAGCCAATTAGGTAAGCATAAAGCTTGGGTAATGAAAAAAAGGGCTCAACCTGTCCTCTGTTCTCTGCTCTGCTCTGCCTTCATCAGTTGCTCTCTGTCTCCTGAACTCATCTGCTGCAGCTCCCCCTCATCTGCTCTCATCAGCTGCTGCTCGAAATCCATCTAAATCTCCCCTGCTCTGCTGCGAACTGAGCTCCTAAACTAGGAACGCATTTAAAAAGACAGTAATTCATGTTGCAAAAACAGGTGGCCTGTCTCCATCCAATGACAATTCAGCATTCTTCAAAAGGCACATTCTACCTTGTACTTACATGTCTTTCCGTTATCCAGCATGCTGTATCTTTCTACGTTTGCAACAATACATCTCCATGGCACATTTCTTAGCTTCCATGACTTCACTTCCCTAACCTTCTAATAAAGTAAATTGTATTTTAACTAAACAAATAATCTTTATAAAACATTTCCACGACTGCAAGAAAAAGATTATTAAGCAGGAAATCATTTGAAACATACAATTGTAATGCATTTTGTAATAGGTATATTTTTTGTTCTCTACAGCAAGTAAAATGAAGCCTTTTCTAACAATCATGAATGGTGCTCTGTGTCAGCAAACTAAAGGCAACTTTCCTTTTCCTATATTATCTTGAAGGCTAAGCTGAGGTGAACTTTTCAAGCATGTCTGAATGCAAATTCTCAACTATTATTTTAGCAAGCTGTCACTGTGTTCTGCACTATTAAATGTCGTTTTAATTTCATACAAACTGCACGTTAATTCTGCACACATGTTTTACTTTGTAAGTTGAATAAAAAGTACATTTCTACAATTAGGACGAAATTGTAAGGCAGTCACATTAAGTATATTTGTACAAGGTTCAGTATTTCCTAAAGCATTTATATATTAAAGGAAAAGAGTCTAGTTAAGGCCTGCCATTGAATATGAAAGCCTCGTGTTTTCAGCACCAAATATCTGTGAGTCATTTTAAAATGCATTTTTCATGTTTGAAGCCCAAGGCAGATTATCATTAGTAGTGACTGATTTTTTTAGGAAATGTTTCTGCTCTCACAGTTCTAGCCACATTCCTCCTCAATAAAGCAAAAGGGCTGGTGGTGGATTGCAGCGTGCTATGAAACATATGAATCGAAATCATTGGTTATAGCATTCTGCACACCATCATTCAGTAACCCGTTGGCCTTCTACACAGGAGCATTTGTTTGTGGGCTGTAAAGAGGTGCAGCGTAATGGTGGGAGGTTGGATTAGGAGCCAGTTAGAGGAGTGCTATGGTTGGCTGCAGTAGTGTCTTAAGCTTGGCACCTTATACTTAATAAATCAACTGCACCGGTGAGCTGTTCTTGTAAATAAAGACGTTACTGTGTACTGAAGAGAAGTCCAAAGTGGCCTTTTCCATACTGGCGATGAACAACGAGAGAGGACCCTCGTATGCCCTGTGGAAAGGGGTAGTTTAGATCAGATCAGCACCCACTGTTCCCTGGCCTCTTTGCGAAGGGATGTCCTGAAGATGTGAGGGGAGGTGTACTCAGTCATCACTTTACTTCTGTGGAGGAATGACAGTTCAGAGCATCAGTAGTTAACCGTGAATGACACGTGATTCTCCGGGCCATTCATTCCCTTGGCTCTTTGTAAGGAATTACTGCACTAAACATTGAGGGTGGATGAATTACAAACTGCCCTAGCATCGAGATGATGCAATGTGCAGCATTACCCAACCTGGATGTGGTTTCCAGTTTCTTTAATTCCTATTGATGGATCTGAGTTGTTTTCGGGGTATAAAGTAAACTGGAATAAGGCAGTTATGTGGATTTGCAAAGTCGTACTTCAAATTCTTTTTTTGCATGAGGGTTTACAAAATATACAATCCGAGCCAAGTACGTTTTCATCTTTAATGTTCCATGAAAGATGCACCAAATAATTTCTCTGAACTTTTACTCTCTTATTTCTCAAAGTCCAATTTTGAAGAAGGGTAAAACTAAACTTGGTGGAAGAGTTTAAAGAAAAAGTGTTTGGTTGCCTGCACACCTTTACACGTTCAACAACCTGCCCATTACATACCGTAAAAAAGTTGAATTGAGAGTTTATTAAGGGGTCTGCTGTGGGCCGTTTAAGAAACTGACCCAGCGATCAGGGATCGATAATTTTTCATATACATAGGCCCATTTACACTACCCAACTAATCCCTACACGCTGGGCAGTGGCGGCTCGCATAGGGCGTGCTGCGGGGCGGCGGGGTGGTGCGGGGGAGGGGCAGGGTGGGGGGTAGTAAACTCAGACATACGACGGAACGGAGGAACGTAATAATTACTTTCCTCCGTTCCGTCGTATGTCCGAGTTTACTATCCCCACCCTGCCCCTCCCCCGCCATGGCCCACCGCCCCGAAGCACGCCCTATGCGACCCGCCACTGATGCTGGGGTTCAGTGTAATGCAAGTTTACTCCTAATTTACTAAATACACCTTAGAACCTGCATTTCTCCTAACAACTAAATGTGTCGATGGACCTAAAGTTGAGTAGTTGATCAATCAATCAATCAATCAATCACAGAATTTGTAAAGCGCACTACTTACCCGCGAGGGTCTCAAGGCGCTGGGGAAAAAAAGGGGGGGGGTGCTGCTACTGGTCGAACAACCAGGTCTTGAGTAGCCTCCTGAAGGTCAGCAGGTCTTGGGTCTGTCGTAGGCTTAGTGGAAGGGTGTTCCAGGTCTTGGCGGTGAGGTGGGAGAAGGATCTGCCGCCGGTGGTGGTTCTTCGAATGCGAGGGACGGTGGCGAGGGAGAGGTCGGCGGAGCGGAGTTGGCGGTTGGGGACGTAGAAGAGGAGTCGTCTGTTGAGGTAGGCTGGGCCAGTCTTGTGGAGTGCCTTATGTGCGTGGATGAGGAGTTTGAAGGAGATTCTCCTGTCGACGGGGAGCCAGTGCAGGTTCCTCAGGTGGGGGGTGATGTGGCTGTGGCGTGGTACATCGAGGATCAGGCGTGCGGAGGCGTTTTGTATGCGTTGCAGTCGCTTGATGAGCTTGGCCGGGGCTCCCGCGTAGAGGGCGTTCCCATAGTCAAGTCTGCTGCTGACGAGGGCCTGGGTGACTGTTCTTCTTGTGTCTGTCGGGATCCACCTGTAGATCTTGCGAAGCATGCGGAGGGTGTTGAAGCAGGAGGATGATACTGCGTTGACTTGCTTGGCCATGGAGAGCGTTGAGTCGAGGATGACTCCCAGGTTGCGTGCGTGGTCGGTGGGTGTCGGGGCTGCTCCCAGCGTCGTTGGCCACCAGGAGTCGTCCCAGGCTGAGGGGTTGGAGCCGAGGATGAGGACCTCTGTCTTCTCCGCGTTCAGTTTTAGTCGGCTGATCTTCATCCAATCGGCGACGGCCTTCATTCCTTCATGGAGGTTGGATTTGGCGGCGAGGGGGTCCTTGGTGAGGGAGAGGATCAGTTGAGTGTCGTCGGCGTAGGAGATTATGTTGAGGTCGTGCTGTCTGGCGATGCGTGCGAGCGGGGCCATGTAGATGTTGAACAGTGTTGGGCTGAGGGACGATCCCTGGGGTACGCCGCAGATGATCTCGGAGGCTTCGGATCGGAATGGTGGGAGGCGGACTCTCTGGGTTCTGCCGGCGAGGAAGGAGGTGGCCCATTCCAGGGCCTTGTCTCGGATCCCTGCGTCGTGGAGGCATGCACGTAGAGTGCGGTGGCAGACAGTGTCGAAGGCGGCGGAGAGGTCCAGCAGGATGAGGGCTGCGGTCTCACCGTTGTCCAGCAGGATCCTGATGTCGTCGGTGGTGGCGATGAGGGCAGTCTCAGTGCTGTGGTTGCTGCGGAACCCCGATTGGGATGGGTCCAGGATGCTGTTTTCTTCGAGGTATCGGGTTAGCTGTTTGTTGACGATCTTCTCGATGACCTTGGCTGGGAACGGAAGCAGGGAGATGGGCCGGAAGTTCTTGAGGTCTCTCGGTTCCGCCTTGGGTTTTTGAGTAGGGCGTTGATCTCTGCGTGTTTCCAGCTCTCTGGGAAGGTCGCGGTCTCGAAGGAGAGATTGATGATGTTGCACAGGTGGGGTGCGATGGAGCTGCTGGCTTTGTTGAAGATGTGGTGCGGGAAAGGGTCTGACGGGGAGCCGGAGTGTATTGTGCTCATGGTCTTGATGGTGTCCTCGATGTTCACGCTGGCCCAGGCTGGCAGGGGGTCGTGGTCGATGGTGTGCGGCGGGTCTGGTGCATCGATCTTAGTTGGGGCTGTCTGGGTGTTGAAGCTGTCGTGGATGTCGGCGATCTTGCGGTGGAAGAAGGTGGCGAGGGAATCGCACAGGGGTTGCGACGGCGGGATGTCGTTGGTGTTGGAGCTGGGGTTGGAGAGTTCCTTCACGATGTTGAAAAGCTCCTTGCTGTTGTGTGCGTTGTTGTCGAGGCGGTCTTTGAAGGAGATTCTCTTGGCGGACTTGATGAGGTGGTGGTGGTTACGGATGGCGTCTTTGTGGGCTGCGTGGCTGTCCGGTGTCTTATCACTGTGCCATTTCTTCTCTAGTTTCCGGCAGGTATGCTTGGAAGCTAGGAGTTCCGAGGTGAACCAGCTGGCTCTTTTGATGATAATAATATGTACTTATCTACGCAAATAAATAATAACAGACTCAATGTGTAGTTTTATGTTGTTTATCGTAAAATAATGTGAGATAAATTGTTCTTCAAGTACAGTTACACGAATGAAAATCATGGATTATCACAGAGAGAAAACATTGGCAATGTATAAATTCAAACTCATGTCAAATAAACAAATGCATTGAAGGAGTGGATAGGCGAAGAGAGAAAAGTTTCAGAGACAAATACATTTGCAAATGAATATGCAAATTCAATAGATTTTTCTATACTAACCCAAATAAGAATCAGGAAAACTACCCCACTGGCCAATTAGGGCAGCAAGGCCACTCAAGTAGAGATGAATGGCAAAGATTAAGTCAGGAGTCAGCAAACAGGTAGGCCTCTATCTGGAAACAGCAAACCGACGACAGCGACGATCTCCCGCTAGCTAAACACCAGCCAACCCAAACCACACCTCCTAGGGACCTTCAGTTATACTCTAAAACCTAAATGTTCAACCCACATTTGTTTCTCTTTCAATAGAACTCTGTCCCTCATTGGCTAATAATGGGGGTGTTCTATCACACCACTCTCAGCATGTTCATTTTTCACTAACTTATTGTTTAGTTTTTCTAAAATGACAACAGATCCTTTTCAAGAAACATTTTTCGAACACATTCATATTACATATTCATTATGTTGCAAGTCTCTACGCCTCCATTGTTCGCCTCTGCCATCTCACGAGGAAGTTGTACTCTTCTATTTTTTATCAGCATCCTCCTTCCGCAACCTTGGCAGACAGTCAATGCATCTCCAAGGACACTCTTCATGCTCTTGCGTTCTCTCCTCATTCAAAGCCCTTTTAAAATTATTTTATTTCTTTTAGCGAGAATTAACCCAAAACTGGCAGGCAGGAAAGTAGGCCCATAATTGTATTTCTACAAGAACAAAACACAAACATTTATTATTTTCACGAAATGTATTTTCATTTTGCGCACCATCCCAGCATTTGCACTAACCCATGCAAAAACCCGTGTTATTCCTAGCAGAATATTATTAACGTGCACAAAAGCAGCATTAGCTTTATTATTGAAGCAATTTTCTTTACGGCCTAGTTTCATGCATTAGTACACGCGCATGCGCATAAGCATTTCACCATGTTTTAGCACTTATTAATAAAAATCTTCACCGCACAATGTTAATATATGTTACTGAGGGTTTCAATCCGAGCAGGTTTTATTTACGCAAAACCCTGCTCCATCAATCCCCTTTGATGGCATTTTGTGCCATCAACAAAATACCCATCACAAACAAGTTACCACTTATTTAAAATACTGTACTTCTTTCTCGTTTTATTCTTCCATCTAAGTTTTTCATAATCTCATAATAATTTCCTCTCATATCCTCTAATTCTATCTCTTCTCTTTTTCTTTTCCTAGCTCTACGTTTAAGTTCTGATGTCTCTTTCTTTCTACACTTGCATTTGCAACATTTGTAAATCATAATTATCATTAATATCACTACAACTACTGAAGTAATCAGTATTAATATTTTTCCTAATAAGCTACTCCCAAAAGTAGAAAAACAATTTCCCACTGAGGAAAAACTCTTACCAAGTTTCTCCCATGCACCGTCAACTTTCAGTTCAGTCAAATCTTCATGAAGTTCTGTAATATTTTTAATATACCCCTCAAGATTTTTACTTTTGTCAGGGATATTAGTACAGCATTGTTGTATTTTCAACATGCTACAGACTCCACCCTCTTTTGCCAGTAATATATCAAGGGCAAGTCTATTTTGCTAAACCATTGATCTAATTGCAATCATTTCAGTATCAATCATCAAGAACCCACCAGCAGTATCTGTTGATAAACGATCAACCACTGTAGACAATTTTCTAATTTTATGTGAATTCAGAATAACTCCAACTAAAGGTATCAATGCTCCAAAAATATCCCCAATTATTTCAGAATAACTCGCTCCTTTTTTATTACGTGTTAGTCCTTGATTTATTTCATTAACTCTATTATTCTTGTCTACGTGATAAACCTTCGGGAATACTATGCCTAAATAACAACATCCATACCAACCTGTAGGTAACCTATAATAAACATTCTTACCACACACATAATAAATTCCTGGGAAAACAGGATCAGTTCCTCCTTTCAGTCCACAACTTCCTTTTATCAAGAAAGTATGCTCACATTCACTAGAAACAATGAAGTAACTATTTAGTTTAGTCTTTTCTCTAATCACACAAAGCTTTCCTCTATGTTGAAAATCTAGAGTCATGGCAGCGTAAGTCTCACCCTTTTATAATCACCCTCTCTGAAAGCCCATGGAGGTACATGAGACTTTTGCTCAGCAGCTTTCTTTTGAAATCTCGTCTTCTATCTTCTACTAAATTCATAAATTCAATTTCTTCATGCCGTAATTTACAGGTTAGATTGTTTTTATGTGCCTCTATTGTACCTATTGGTTTGTTACTAATAAAAAAATCTCCCATATAAGCTGCATGAATAGGACCATATACAACTTTTAAATCTCTTCTAACAGGAATTTCTGATAAAATTAAATCAAAATTAGAGTAGTAGTACTCCAAACCTTCCCTCTCATAAAACAGGCTAGTTAAGACACTACAAGACACACCATAGGTTAAAGGTAGGTGATGGTAAGTCACCCCTTCTGAGACAGACAATGGTAATTGCATGCACACATAACAATCTCTCGCATTCTTTGTATTAACATACTCATAAAGCAACTTAGTAAAAACATTTAACGAAAAATCATTAATCGATTTATCATGATGATAAATACTATCATCTTCTATCTTTTCTATATTAGTATTTATACTTTCTTTAGTAACAGCATCTATCCTCTCATTTCCCACATTATTAGGATTATTTTTATGATTAGTCACCATTAGGACAGGGACAACAACAATCAATGTTAACCATACCAATGTTAATAGTAAGATACTACATAAGCAAGCATTAATACATCTACGTTTAAAACTATGATTTTGATATCCAGTCTCTGTTACCTTTTCCATTTTAGATGCTATATAAAAAATTCAAAATCTAAGAAAAAAACCTAAAAATCTTTAAAAACTTTTTGAAAAAACGTATCCAAAAAACCATCTAGAGTAGTGTATCCTTACACCTTAGGCCTCTCTTCTTTACCCCCTCCTTTTTCTTTTTTTTTTTTATATCTTCTTCTTTTTCAAAACCTTTGAACTTTCAAAATATTCTTCATTGAAATTCTTGCACCTTTATTTTTACAGTTCTTTTTAAGGTGGTTTCAGTTTGCTTTGATCACTTTGATCAGTACCAGCTTCTTCTTCTTTCTGATCTGTGTTTTCAATTTCTTCCAACCACACATATGTCCATTCTGGAGCTGTGTATTTCTTACTTGGAATTCTTATTCTCCTTGTTCTTCGTACTGATTCTTCTTCTGAATCACTTTGACTTGATATTTCATTTATTTGATCTGGCCTCTTCTTTTCTAGAGTGTATTTCAGTCTTTTCACTCCCTTTGGCCACTCATCCCCTTTTCTTGCTTTTTTAACTTGAACTGCTTCTTCACCTTTGTCATGTTCGCAAGTTCTTTTATTCAGTTCTTTTCTTTGTTGAACTTGCTCTTGATTTTCATCAGTCACTTTCTCTTTCTCTTTTTCAACAGCAGTCCCCGGAGACCCAGTAGTTGGTGCCCACTTTATTCGACTTGTACTAGGTTCTTCTTCTTGCTCAGCTTTTTCAGAATCCATAACACTAAATTCTATAGCTTCATGCTCCTCAGCTCCTGGTTCTTTTCTTTTCTTTACCAGTTGCTGCTCTTCTTCCTGTCTTTCAAGTGGACTTGGGACTCTTCTTGTATGACTTGCATGAATCCAGTTTGGCAAGCCACCACACTTCACTGCTGTCGTTGTCACCAAAATGATCTGATATGGTCCGTTCCATCTGGGTTCCAAACACGACTTCCTCACGTGTTTCTTGACAAGAACCCACTCTCCTGGACTCAAATCATGTGCTTGATCCGGCTGTGTTGTGGTTGCAATTTCTCCAACCTGATCAGACACAGAACGCACCAGATCAGCCAATCCTGTGCAATAATCAAGCACTAGATAATCAGTAATATTCATCAGTTTGTTTGCTGGTACAATTGCTTGTCTCATGGCTCTTCCCATCAAAATCTCATGAGGACTCAATCCAGTCTTTTTTATCAGGAATGCTTCTAAGACTCATCAATACCAGGGGTAAAGCGTCTGGCCATTTCAGTGTTGTAGATGCACACACTTTTGACAGTCTGGATTTTATAGGGCTGTTAATTTGCTCGACCACTCCAGATGCTTCTGGTCGTTAGGCACAATGCAACTTTTGCTCAATTTGTAATGCTGCGCAAATCATCTGAATTATCTCATTATTAAAATGAGTTCCTCTATCCGTTTCTAAAGAGACTGGAAATCCAAACCTAGGTATTATCTCTCTCAAAAGAAGTTTAGCAACTGTAAGGCTATCATTCCTTCTTGTTGGATAAGCCTCTACCCAATGAGAAAACAAACAAACAACAACCAACACATATTTCAGTCCATTACAAGGGGGAAGTTCAATGAAGTCTAACTGCAATCTGGTAAATGGTCCTGCTGCTTTTCCCATTCGACCCCAACTAACAACTGTGTTTCTACCTGTATTTTGCTGCGGCACACTACGCATCTCTGGCAAAGACTCTCTGCAATGACCCTAAATTTTGGATTGAACCATGACTGCTTGAAGAGTCTAATCATAGCATCTCTTCCAACATGTGCAATTCCATGGTACATCCTTGCCATCTGAGACAGTAGACTATCTGGCATAACTGGTCTTCCTTCAACATACACCCATACTTCATCCTCTGCTCTTTTTTCACAACCTGATTATATCTAAATTTGTTTTTCTTCCTCACTTGCCTCTTCCTGAAGCTGTCTAATTTCTTCCCATGTTTCCAAAGAAGAAAACATCAAGTGACAATTTGTATGTTTTTTCTCTACCCCTCTGTTTATTGCAATTGAATTTTGTGTACATAAATGCGCCACTTGGTCTGCGTATCTGTTTCCTTTTGTCACATAATCATTTCCTGCCTATGTGCTGAACATTTTACCACAGCAATCTTTTTGGGCATTTGTAATGCATTCAATAGATTCTTCACATTTTTACTGTTCCGGATCGGTGATCCTGAAAAAGTCAGAAATCCTCTTTGCATCCACAACTGACCAAAATCATGCACCACCCCAAAATCATATTGACTATCAGTGAATATGGTTACTCTCAGATTTTTGCCAATTATACATGCTCTAGTCAGAGCTATTAGCTCAGACATTTGAGCAGAATGTATCCCTTTTAGACAAGATGCTTCAAGAACCATAGACATTGTACATACTGCATAAGCAGCACTCAATGCACCTTTTTCATCTCTCAGACAGGATCTATCTACAAACATCACACTATATGACTCTTCTAGTCGAGTATCTTTAATGTCAGGTCTTGGTATCGTGCACAATTCTGTCACATCCAAACAATCATGATCTGCTTCATCTTTCACCTCTTCACAATTTAGATCTGACAACAAAGGGGTCGATTCCGATTCGGGCCAGAAATCTCTCCGACCGAGCCGGACCCGGAGAGATTTCCGACCGAATCGGACCCGTGCAGTCCGACCGAACGAGTACGATGCGCACGTATGCCATCGGACCCGAGTCGGTCGGACTCCCATTGAAGTCAATGGGAGCCGGTCGTACAACGCGTACGCAGGCTCCCATTGACTCAATGGGTGCGAGGCGGACAAGTGCGCCCCCTACAGCGGGTACGCGGCGAAGCGAGTCGCGCCGTACACGCACAGGTAGGGGGACCCATGGGTCCCCCTGTGCGCGGCTACGCGTACAGGGGGTCCGACACGGACCCCCAAAGTACGGCTCCGACAGCTCTTTCGAGCCGGAGTGCGCGGCTCGGTCGGACTGCTCGCGGCGCGCATCGTACTTACCCGGCCGGGAAACGTCTCCATTGCGCAGTGCGAGTCCAGTCCGAGCGAGTCGGTCGGTGCGGTTCGAGCCGGGAACGAGTCGGTCGGAGCGGTCGGGACGCCCGGACGAGTCGGTCGGCGAATTCGCATCGTACTCGCTCGGCCGGACCCGCGTACGATTCGGTCGGGAAACAGGGCTCCGAATCGGATCCGGTAAAGCCGAATCCGATTCGGAGCCCTACCGGCCGAGATCGGAATCGGCCCCAAAGTTGCTGGATTCAGTATTGTACATCTCATCACTGTCACATTTTTAGCACCCAAAACCACTCTTTCATACCTAGTCAGCCGACTATACGTCATATGCTGAGTCCGAGTTCTTGTTAATAGGATCTCAACAGAGTGTGGCACATATACATTCACTGGATGTCCCATAACAATTGTTTCGCTTTGCTCAAGACTCACACAAGTAGCAGATACTGCTTTTAAACAACCTGGTAACGCTGCTGCCACTGAATCCAAAGTAGCAGTAAAGTATGCCACTGGACGACGTGCCATTCCATGTTTTTGTGTTAAGACCGATAATGCACACCCATTCCTTTCACAACAGAACAATGCAAAGTCTTTTGTGTAATCTGGCATTCCCAATGCAGGTGCTCGACAGAGACTATCTTGCAATTCAATAAAAGCTTTCATACACTCTTCATCCAATTCAATCGGATCAACCACATCTTTGTGAGTCAACTTCTGTAGAGGTTTTGCAATCAGTGAAAATCCACTGTCTGCAGTATCCAACCATTACCAAAAACATTCGAACTTCTTTTTGAGTTTTTGGAGGACCCATTTGTAAAATCACATTGATTCTTTCTGGCGTTACTTTTCTAACTCCTTTCTCAATTTTGTGTCCCAAATACTGAACTTCTTTTTTCCAAAACTGTAATTTTGTTGGTGACGCTTTATGCCCACCTTCTGCCAAATGATTTAGTAAGGCAATTGTATCTGTCACACAAGCCTCTCTCGTTTTTGATGCCATAAGAAGGTCATCAATGTATTGGACTAACACTGAATTTTCTGGCATGATCAATGACTCCAAACATTTTTTCAAAATCTGTTTGAAAATTGAAGGACTCTCTGTGTACCCTTGAGGAACTCGGCACCATGCCAAAAAACACTTCCGAACCGGAAAGCAAATAAATATTGGCTATCCGGATGCAAAGGTATCGAGAAAAATGCTTGACACAGATCAATTACTGTGTACCATTCTGCATCACAAGGCATTTGATAAAGAATCACTGCTGGATTTGGCACTATTGGACAGCAAGGTACTACAATCTTATTAATTTTGCGTAAATCTTGAACTATTCTATATTTTCCACTTGGTTTCTTAATCCCCATAATAGGTGGGTTACAAGGACTACTTAGTATTTCTTTTAGAATACCTTGCTCAATCATCTGATCAATTACAGGAATTACTCCTGCTGTTATTTCAGGACTCATCTTATACTGAGGTGTATTTGGATATATTGCTCCTGGTTTGACTGTGACCTGAATAGGATCCACACCTTTCATCAACCCAATATCTTTTCCTGTAAAATCCCATACATCAGTTCTCGCTGCATTTCTCAATTCTGCAGGTAAATCTTCTTCTGTTAGCAATGAATATAAATCATTCACTTCTGTCCCTTGCTTCGCTAGCATCATTTTAAAAGCAACATCCTCATCTGGTGTTTGAAAAGCAATACCATATGGCGTACAATAGATGGTGCTATTCATCTTACAGAGCAAGTCTCGATCTAAAAGGTTCACCGGGCTTGTATCACATACCACAAACCTATGCATGTCTCTGAATCTTCCAATATGAACTTCTATTGGTCTCGTTATTGGAGTCTTAATATATTTATTTGAAACTCCCACAACTTGGATAATTTCTCCCGAGAGGGGTAGGTTTGGAATTTCTGCTGCTCTCACAGTAGAACGGGTAGCACCAGTGTCCACTAGGAATGTAATATCATTACCTTCCACTTTTCCATCAACAAAAGGACCTGACTGATCTACCTCTAGAGATGCGCCAAGCACGCACTCTTCCTCCCCCATCAGGCATCGTCATTGAGATGAGTCTGAGTCACTCTCTGGACATTGCAACAAATATTGTGAAACCACTTGCACATTTTGATTCTTACTAACTTGTTCACCTGCGTGAAATCCAGTATTCGCACTGTATCTCTGTACTTGAGTATTCATATTATTTGGCATAGGAGCTTGAGGCACCTGTACTTGTTGTGTTTGTGGTGTAACTACCTGTTGCTGTTGTTGCTGTTGTTGATTCACAACCACTTCATTCTGCATCTGCGATTTGAAATTTTGATTCATTCCATTATTTTTCAATAAAGATCTACACTCATTCCTCCAATGTCCAAACTTTCCACACGGATGACAAGGATATTTCTTTTTCATCTCATCTCTATTCATTTTACCTCTACCTCTACCTCCATTTTGTACTTGATCATTTTGAGTTTGACCTTTCATCTGAAAATCTGTTTGAGAACCATTGTTTCCATCCTTCTGCTCTGCCACTTTCACCTGTGCCCACATCATTTGCTCTTTCAGCTTTTTATGCCTTGAATCGATATCATCACTACAATATTTAGCAAATCTCAGAATCTCATCAACTGTTTTACTCTGCCAACAAATCAAATGTTGCTGAATCATATTACTAATTTCAGGTTTTAATCCAAAAACAAACCTTTATACAAAATGTCCCATATCTTTGTCACCTATACTTTCAAAACCACTATACTGTTTGAACACCTGTAACAACCTTTTATAATAGGCATGTACTGATTCTTTGGGTTCCTGGGTTGTCCTGTTTAACCCAATCCATTTCTTTTGGAGAGATTTTACTCTTCAAGTAAGTAATTACTTGATTATATTTTTTTATCACCTCATCTGAAGGTGCTCCTATTTTTACATCTCTAGGATATTCTTCTTTAGGCCAATCAACAGTAATTTTACATTCAGTCCATAAGTCAGCTGGAACTACAATCTCAAACAAACCATCTAAATCTTTTAGCAAAACCTTTGAAACTTTTACAAACCTCTCTACCTGTTTGTACCACTCGACAGGTTTCTCTCTTAACCTGAGAAAATCATTCGTAAAGGATAAGATATCCTGCCTTGTCCAAGGTACATTAACATATCCACCACCTGGAACTTCTCTCATTGGACATACCATTTCAGCCTGTCCTGTTTCTCTTAATGGAAATAAAGACGGATTTTTATTTGCAAGCATTTCTTCCTTCTTTTTCGCCCATCTACCTTTCCAGCGATCTAAATCACCCCGTTTCTTCAAGGTATTCATCAGTTCTTTTATTTGCAATCTTTTACCAGACTTATTCAAACTCTCCAAATCCTTATCAGTAAAATCCAATCTATACGTTTTTTGCAAAACCTTAGACTTTTCTATGTCTACACCATATTCTTGTGCAGCTTCTGCCAACCTCTCATGTAGATTCCTTGCTTTCCATGTAATATTCTTACACAAAAATAACAGCTCTTCATCTCGATACTTGCTCAATCTTTCTGGACTTATTGTACCAATAATCATCTCTTCCAGATCCACTCTCAATCTAGCTACATCTATACTCGATTGTGACTTTTTCTTTTCCATTCCTCTTATCCAGTCATCTAACTCCTCTGGCAAAAGACCCCTTGAATTCCCTGATACTGGAGTTGTTCCACTAACATTCTGCACTATTTTCTCAGATCCATCTGTATACTTCTTTTTGGTGTTTCAGTTACATTTTCATTCTCTGCAAGATCAATCAATGAAGTACTCATTTCAACTTATTCTGATCCACTAACACTCCTGGCATTATTCACGGGAATTGTCAATGCATGTACTCTTGATATATTTTGATTCTCACTATACAATGGAACTATAGGACTAATCGTTACTGGTACCGATAATGCTTCTGCATTCAGACTCATCTGACTAATTCTCTGAGTTAACTCCTCTCTCGCCTTATTCAACATATCAATCTCATTCTCCTGCAACACTCGAGTGTGTGTAGCTACCGGAACTTGTGTAACCTGTGATACCTGGGAAGTTTGTGGAGCTTGTGGAATCTGAGGAACTTGTATTTCAATTAGTGGTGCATTTGGAACTGTTTCCCCATAACTTTCCTGATATGGTGGAGGTCTTTTTAACAGTATTTCATCCAACAACTCATCATCAATCGCATCTGAATCATTATCTTGTTCTGAAGTCTCTGAATTATTCTTTTTCTCTTTACTTTTGCCTCCAGTCTGATTCTCAGCAACTATTACTGGATATAATCCATCTGCACTTACATCTCTCCTCCATCTTTTCTTTTGATCATCCCATCTAGCCTCAGAATATCTCGTTATCATATTCCTGTATTTAATTCCGTTCCTGTCTCTCTCCCTTTTATAAGCCTCATGTTCCCATTCCTCAAGCGCTTCATATTGCGTAGGTCTAGGACTTGGTTTTAATGAATTCATTTGTCCTCACAAGTTCTCCAAAATCCTTTCATTAAATGTACCATTCTCTGGGAAAGCTAACACTCCATCATCTTCCGTATAACTCATCCAGTTCTCTAACCATGTACACGTATGATACCCACGTTCCAACATCATAAAAGAAGCAGGTGTTCTCGGAGGAGGTATAGGAAGTCCCTCTCTAGTAACTATCGGCTTGTCTTTCTTAAATAAATCTTTTATTCTTTTTACCATCTTCATTTTAAACACTCTTTTTCTTGCTAAGTAAACCCAAACACACAAGAGAAAACTTCCGTAAATCTTCTTACTCTATTCGCTAAATCCCAACCAATACCAGCGCGACTCACACCAACAAACCAATCACAGCTCACTACGTATCCACTACTTCAGCCAATGCTAGCGCGGCTCACAGCAACCAACCAATTACGGCTCACTACACGCCCGCTATCTGACCAATGCCAGCGCAGCTTTTTGTGACGTCAGTATTACTCCTGCTACTGACCCTCCCTTTACAAAATAATACGGCAATGTATTTTTCTACGTTTTCTTAACTATTTTTATTAGAAACAACACAAAAACAATGCTACTTTGTCTGTTCCACTAATAAAGAGATAGTTTTCATTTACTCAAAAAGAAATTCTTTCGCTTCTAGTAAAATAACGACCAGCGCTACTCTACTCCCAATCAAGTTATAGGAGGTCTTGGTACTCCTGTGGGGATACTAGTCAAAGTTTCGGAAGAGGACTTTCCTTTCAGAAAGAGGTCTTGGTACTCCTTTGGGGATGTAAGGCCAAAGTTTCGGAAGCGGACCTTTCACTATTTCACGCAATCTCCTCTCAATCGAATAGTCCCTAAAATAACATTGACAACCTTTCGCTGTTCGATATTACAACAACAAAGTACTTCTGCAGTGTGATACCTTTCCACACTATTCTTCCGCCACTATAGGCTAAAATAACATCATCATCATCCCGGGATCTTAGGTAACTCCGTAACCGTACTTCCAAACAACATAAAACAAAGACACTAACTTTTCATGTTAGTAATCAATAAATCAATAATCAATAATTATTACCGAACTAATCAATAATTAACCATCCTCTGCTACCAAAAACTGATCCAGCGATCAGGGATCGATAATTTTTCATATACATAGGCCCATTTACACTACCCAACTAATCCCTTTACGCTGAGGTTCAGTGTGATGCAAGTTTACTCCTAATTTACTAAATACACCTTAGAACCTGCATTTCTCCTAACAACTAAATGTGTCGATGGACCTAAAGTTGAGTAGTTGATGATAATAATATGTACTTATCTACGCATCTAGGCTAATAAATAATAATAGACTCAATGAGTAGTTTTATGTTGTTTATCGTAAAATAATGTGAGATATATTGTTCTTCAAGTACAGTTACACAAATGAAAATCATGGATTATCACAGAGAGAAAACATTGGCAATGTATAAATTCAAACTCATGTCAAATAAACAAATGCTTTGAAGGAGTGGATAGGCGAAGAAAGAAAAGTTTCAGAGACAAATACATTTGCAAATGAATATGCAAATTCTATAGATTTTCTATACTAACACAAATAAGAATCAGGAAAACTACCCCACTGGCCAGTTAGGGCAGCAAGGCCACTCAAGTAGAGATGAATGGCAAAGATTAAGTCAGGAGTCAGGAAACAGGTAGGCCTCTATCTGGAAACAGCAAACCGACGACAGCGACGATCTCCCGCTAGCTAAACACCAGCCAACCCAAACGACACCCCCCAGGGACCTTCAATTATAGCCTAAAACCTAAATGTCCAACCCACATTTGTTTCTCTTTCAACAGAACTATGTCCCTCATTGGCTAATAATGGGGGTGTTCTATCACACCACTCTCAGCATGTTCATTTTTCACTAACTTATTGTTTAGTTTTTCTAAAATGACAACAGATCCTTTTCAAGAAACATTTTTCGAACACATTCATATTACATGTTGCATGTTGCAAGTCTCTACGCCTCCATTGTTCGCCTCTGCCATCTCACGAGGAAGTTGTACTCTTCTATTTTTTTATCAGCATCCTCCTTCCGCAACCTTGGCAGACAGTCAATGCATCTTGAAGGACACTCTTCATGCTCTTGCGTTCTCTCCTCATTCAAAGCCCTTTTAAAATTATTTTATTTCTTTTAGCGAGAATTAACCCAAAACTGGCATGCAGGAAAGTAGGCCCATAATTGTATTTTTACAAGAATAAAACACAAACATTTATTATTTTCACGAAATGTATTTTCATTTTGCGCACCATCCTAGCATTTGCACTAACCCATGCAAAAACCCGTGTTATTCCTAGCAGAATATTATTAATGTGCACAAAAGCATTAGCTTTATTATTGAAGCAATTTTCTTTGCGGCCTTGTCTCATGCATTAGTACACGCATTAGTTTACGCATGCACATAAACATTTCCCCATGTTTTAGCACTTATTAATAAAAATCTTCATCGCACACCGTTAATATATGTTACTGAGGGTTTCAATCCGAGCAGGTTTTATTTACGCAAAACCCTGCTCCATCAATATCCCCAACTTTTGTTTCAGAAGAACTTGTTCAGAGCAGCAAGAATGGGTAGTGGATTTCAAATGCAGGAGGCTTATGGTCGCCTCGTGGAAAAACAGATGAATAACAGTAGTGTCCCTTCTCAAGCCTCACAGGGTGTGACTGACGAAGTGAGTGGTGGGTGTTCTGAGTCCAGTGCAGTAGCGGCTGCTCGCATTGCGAAGTGTTTGGGCGGGGGGTAATACAAACTCTGACAGTCCAGAGCTGGTGCACACTGCGCAGGCTCCCAGATGCCAATCTCAGCGCTTCTCTCATGCTGGGAATGGCTTTCCCAGCATGAGAGAAGAGTTGGTATTGGTCTGAGTGACCTGCTTTGCTGCTCAAACAGTGCCTGGGAGCCTGGGACTGTTCTCCACCCGGTTATGCAATACAGCTCATGTTGGAGAAAGGCTAAGTGCGCATGTCTGTTTAGCCGGCCTAAGACGGCCATCCAAACTGACATGTGCACTTAGCAGTGGCCATTACTCCTCCAAAAGCTGAGGATGGCGCCTCCCTGACCTGGCTGGCTCTGGCTCAGGGAAAAATAAAATGATAATAAAATTGTTTTATTATCATTTTATTTTCTCATTTGCCTCTGATGGCTTTCAGCAGGGGGGCGACGCTCCTCCGCCATAACGGAGGAGCTGTCCCATGTCCAGTGTATGCAGGGTGTGGAGTTTGCCTCACGAGTTTGCCTCACGCTTGAGAACCTGTGTGTTGTAATTGGTAGAGGTCGTGGCACCCACAACAGGACCAGCCCATCTTGGCAGTTCACAGAACTATAAACAGTAATCTTGTACCACATAAACACTGGCATCCACAGAATGCAACTAACCACTTCTTATTCACTGACCTTAGAAGGAAAAAGGAGTTGGGACAAGCCTAGGGTGACCAGACGTCCCGGATTTCCCCAGACGGTCCCGGTTTTTGGAGAAGTGTCCCGGTACCATCCCCCAAATTAAGAAAATATCCAGTTTTTTGTGTAATGCCTTGGTGTAGCAGAGAAATGTCCTGTTTTTTTTAGTTTAGTGCCTGAGTTGAGCATACCATTGGAGCCCTTGCTGCAGAAGGATAAGTGTAGGGTGAAGGGAAATCCATTAAAGAGGCACATTTTCTCTCTGGATTTCCCTTCTTTCTACAAAGGCTAGGCACCAGTGTGACCCTGCTCTGCCCTTTAAAGGGAGCGAGCCTTGAATGTGTGCACGTGTGTGTATATATATATATATATATATATATATATATATATATATACACACATACACATTTACAAGTCTACTATATTACTGTATATAGGCACATATTTACAAGGGTAGCAAAAACCTGGACAGGCCAGATATAGAAGTAAGACTAAAGGCTTTAGTCCTACTTTTATTTCCAGCCTGTCCCGGTTTTTGGTCCTCAAAATCTGGTCACCGTAGACAAGCCAGCAAGCAATGACCGTACGATAGGATGCTGCGGAGGCACGTGAAGCGTGATGCTGTAGTGAAGCTGACCGCCGCTGATGTTGTGGCACGCGGTGACGTCAGCTCAAGACTGGCAGCGCAATACTGAATTTCTTTTAAAAGGGTAAGTGAATAATCCAGAGGGGGAGCAAGCGCCCCTCCTTGCCAATCCCCCCCTCCCCCGCTGACGCCCATGACTGAAATCATACATCACAGTTCATTGTAGAAATATCCCACCCTTTAAGTACGTTACTCTAGAACTGTAGAGATTATATTAGGTTAAGACAAGTGTGCCGCTAAATCTTTCAGAGTATTGGATTCCGGCCATAGGCTGCTTACTCTGCCGACCTTCCTTTTATGAAAGATTAGCAAATGTAAAGGGCCATTCTGCAACCTTTCTCTTCTGACACACCCATTCTCCACCTTGATGGTTCCACCTGACGGCCCACTGCAATAATCAGAATAAACAGGTAAAAGATTCTGTTGCCTGAATTTTTATTAGACAAAAAATCCATGGCCCGGGTGGTATTTATGACAGCATTCACAATCTCTCATACAGTAGAGCTTTACCTGAGAAAGGAAGGTTGGCCCAGTGAAGCAGCATTTGTGGTCTCACAAACATGAGTTATCACACAGGATATGCTTGGGTAACGCGGTAAATGTAGGAGCTCCCAAGGGACTACTTGAGAAAAGGCCTGCTCAAGGTTACCTGCAAAAAGACTGCAGCTCCTGGCCTCCACCCTTTCTCCGATCAACTCCCTGCCTTCAGTTCTCCACAATGTGCAACTTCCATTTAATTTTCTTCCCCTCTGCATCAGGTCCAGTATTCCAATAATGACATCATAGAAAGCTTCAGCTCTGATTGATACTGGACCATCCTGCACAACTGCTCACATACATTCACTTATAATACAAAGAAAATAAACAGTTGAAACCGTGAGGTATGATAAATGACAGTGTAGCAAGCAGCTTTACTCCTGCTGGTACAGTAATTCGTATTAAAGACCTTGGATAATCATCCTCGCAGCTGTTGTATGTGCGATACTGGAAGTATGTGCAATACTGGAACAAGTTTTCAAACTTCAAGAAGTTGAATTCCAGAGAAACTAGCATTGGCAAGGCCAGTAGGCCTCAAATAAAAAGACAAAATGGCCACCATAGCAAGACGCAAGCACACGTGCGCACATATGTCATGATGCAGCAGCCATTTTGGGTTTTTCTGCCAATGTTGTTCAGTATTAGCAACAATCACAAAAAGATGGCTAACTCAGGTGTGACCTATTGGTTTTGCCCTTTGCAGGTGTTTCAGATACAAGCTGGCTGTGGTGAATACACAGATAGTACTGGTCAGGCATATGTTTGCCAAATATACCACCCAGTCAGTATCCGAGAAAGTCCAGTCAGGTAGACTGTGGTACATGTACTTTTGCAAAAACACTATGGAATGTATCACTACTTGAACATGGACATGGTTAGGTAATTGCAGCACAGGTGAAAACATGACACTAATGAAACGTTGGACGCCTACATACCCGTTCTGCTGTCATTGACACTCTGGGACTTCATTCCCCAGTACCCAGTGTGAGCCCAGGAGGAGGGGCTCGCACCAATCCAGCGCTTTTAAGCACCACTGGAAATTGCACCACGGGTCGCGCTTGGGCTCGTACCAAGAGCGGGACCGGCTGCGCCTGAAAAGTTCAAAGGGGGATAACTGATGCTCCAATAAATAATCCAATTGCCCCTGGTGTACTTGATTTCAGATTCGATTTAGCTAAATTCTGTAAGCCTTTTTTGATGGTGGTTACCTGCTGCCTGCTGTCTGGAGCTACGAGGGACTTTGTGTCTCATAATTCTGTACCTGGAAGAGGAGGGGCCCGTGACCAGTTTCCCCAAGCACTGAAAAGCGCCCTCCACCTACCGCGACATAGGACGTCGGGTGGTTATCTGCTGCTTGCTGTCTGGAGCTACGAGGGACTCTGTGTCCCATAATTATGTTCCTGAAAGAGCTGGGCTGGGCCCTCCCTCTTGGCTCTGAGCACAAGCTTAGACGGCATCTCATAGCCTCAATGGCTTTATCCCGTCTGCTCTGTGAAAGGAGTGGGTGCATTTTTCCCTCCATCATCTGGACTCATCTGAGCCATCTGCTGGACCTGGTAGGAGTTGTTTCTACATATGTTATTTTATTTCGTCGACTAACCCATTGGATGTGTGTACTGGCCCACTAATTTATATAAACGAGCATATTATTGTACGGAGTCCAGGAGATTTATATCTGCATCATTATTTGTTGGCAGTTTGTAGAGGAGCATTGTGAAGGCTTGTTAATTCCTATGACCACTCAGACTGGGGTTGTGTGAAAGACCTTGGGTCCAGGGCCAGTATCTGGGCAAGCTGGGGTACCCATGGGGAAACGTAAGTCTCCGGTGGTTGCCTAGGGCATGTACAAGCATGGTTGCCGCCTTTTTACAGCGCACCACAGGTGTCCGGGACAAGAAAATTGAGCTGGTCACCCATAATCTTTCTTGCTCT
The DNA here is from genome assembly GCA_963921515.1 of Calotriton arnoldi. Classification (NCBI taxonomy): domain Eukaryota; kingdom Metazoa; phylum Chordata; class Amphibia; order Caudata; family Salamandridae; genus Calotriton; species Calotriton arnoldi. The sequence continues at coordinate 1,842,040 of CAWUFW010002022.1, forward strand.
CCCCTTCCTCTTTTAACCCTTGGCTCACCTGGTTCATCTGGCACTCCCTTGCCCCTTTCCCCTGTACAGGGCTTGGAATCCTTAACTCCTGCCCGTGTATCGGGCAGAATTCGGGAGGATATCTGTTATATTCTGATTTGCATAAACATGTTATGTAATGAGTATTCCCCCAGTGATGGCATAGTGTTACTAGGCAACTTGTGTGCTTCTACTCCTGGAATCCTGATTGGATCTTGGAAGGTTGAAGGACACAGTTGCTGAGGATCTTGCCTGATGAGGGGTCATTTATACGTGCTAAATAAGCTCCCTTTTAAATGAATTCCTGAGCTTCATCTTTCCAAATTTTGCGACGAGGATGGGATGGATCATTGTGGAGGAAGCTGTTAATCAAGAAACCATGTTTTTGGAGGAATGAGGAAACAGCAATTACTAAGACTGCAGTTTCGCAATTTGAAGATATATTACGGCTCCTGAAGATCCTCATGAGGTGATCAGTTGTACACCTGACAGACCTGGCTGCTTCCCCTTCTGTATTTGTGGCTTATTTCTGAAGTCAGATGACACTAGCTCCCGAAGGACTTTGTTTGGATTCAAAGTCACTGGTCTTCAGGAGCGTGAATGAGCGCAAGCATTCTGCAACTGTTACAGAATCACTTGCCTGGAGTTAGCAGCTGCCGACGGAGGGTATGCCAGGAGGATAGCACTGCACCTGGCCAGTGCCGTCTGAAGGGGTGACATTCAAACCGGCTGGAGCATGCTGGTGCAGACCGAAGAGTGAAAGCTGTCCCTGTTTGCTGCGTATGCGATGATCGCAGTGACGTGTCGTTGCGTTGCAGCATGGGAGTGTTATGACATATGGTGGACGCTTGCGTGCCGCATTGCTGTGTGGGAATACTGTGACGCCATGGCCCACGTTTGCGTGCCGCCATCTTGTTTTAGTGCGGTTCCCATTTAAGCTGCGTTATAGATGTGGCAGCATAAGGCATAATGCAGAAGCCTCTAATTGTCCGGCTGCGAGAAGCAAATGTTTCAAATGCAAAAAATTGGGCCATTTTTCTAGAATGTGTAAAATGGGAGATTCCTCTGTAAAGAAAAGAACAGTGGGTCTGATAAAGAATGCTCACATGAGACAAGACAGAGATAGTGACACTAGTGATATTGAGGAGGTGGAAGTGTTGATGAGTGAAGGGCAAAATCAGGGAAATCAGTCAGTAGAATTTATTGTGTTAAAATGCGACGAATATTTCCCCCCAAAGTGTATTATATGGGTCAATGGAAAGGAAGTACATGTGTGAGCAGATTTGTGCTCTCCTTTTACTATAATTGACAAATCCATCTGGCAGGGATTCGGTTCCTGCAAACTGAGTCCGACTGATGTGGTGCCAGAAGGGTACTGCAGGAATAAATTACCAGTGTTAGGGTGTTTTGTTGCAAGACTTAAGTTTCAACAGAGAGTAGCTGAAGGCAAAGTCTATGTGGAGGAGAAAGGTAAAGCTCTTCTTGGATGGAAAGTACAGTGCATGTTAGGAATGATTTTGAATCCCAACCATCCTCAGCAGGTGTTATTGACTGAACCACAGAGTTCCACAGAGGAATGGGTTACCAATTTTCCCAATTTGTTCAACACCAAATTGGGGTGTCTTAAGAAATTTGAACACTGTATTATTCTAAAAAAGGGAGCCATACCTAAGGTACACAAAGTGTGGAAAGTTCCTATAGTGTTAAGAGATCCCTTGAAAGAAAAGCTACAAAGATTATTTAATGATGGTTTTATAGAAGCCTCAGAGTGGCTTAGTCCCATCGTGATCAAAAGAAAACCCAATGGAAAAATCTGAATTTGTGTGGATTTGAGGGATGTCAATGAGAGTATTTGGATCGACCGGCATCCTTTGCCCCGCATCAATGAGAGGCTTGCAGGGGTACTTTACTACATTAGATCTGTCGAGTGCCTATCATCAGGGACAGTTACTTGAGAAATCCAGGCATTTGACATCCTTCATCACACCCGAAGGGGCATACCGATTCATCCGCATGCCCTTTGGATTAGCATCAGCATCTGCAGTTTTCCAGAGGATCATGCAGGATGTGTTGAGGGATATGTCAAATGTACTGGTTTTCCAGGATGATGTGTTAGTGTGGGGAGAAAATAGAACCCAACAGGATGCAAATTTGAAGGAAGTTCTAAGTAGATTAGATAAGGCAGGTCTCGCCATAGGTCTTCAGAAGTATAAGTTTTGCAAACTAGTAGTGGAATATCTGGGCCACACTTTGACACGTGAAAGCATCAAACCTAAACATAAGATGGTGGAAGCAATTGAGAAAGCTCCACCTCCGCAAGACTAGGACCAGTTAAGATCTTTCCTTGGTCTTGCGGAATACTATGCCAAAGTTGTGCATCAATTTTGTGGAGAGAGTGCATGCCCTCCGTGAATTGATGAAAAGGAATGTGACATTTGTATGGTCAGAAGAGTGCCAGCTTGCATTTAATGTTGTGAAAACTGCTAAAGCAGTCACACTTAAACCATTTGATCCCAAGGTTTTATTTATTTTATTTATTTATTTAATGCGATTTTATATAGCGCGAACATTACCTGAAGGTGTCAGAGCGCTTTACAAAAGAACCAGTTGCGTTACATAAGGACTTTGGATTACACAAGTTACATAAGAGATACAAACAGAAAAAAATTGCAAATGTACAAGTTGTAGAGTTACTCAAGGAGAAGATATAAACAGAAAAAAAAAAAAAAAAAATTTGCAAATGTACACGTTGTAAAGTCACTCAAGGAAGAGATTGAAACGGATAAACTTTAAAATCACATAGGAATGGTAGTAAGTACAAAGGTCTACTACATATACTAGTGGTTAGAGTTCTATATATACAAATAGTAAATTCACATAGGATTACATTTAACAGCGATTAGGCTTGGACAATTATATATTACATATTTACATATATATATATTTATGAGTTACAGAAGCATGGCTCAGGCATAGGGAAAAAGCAGGCAAGGGGAGAGAAATTCAGGGGAGAGAGGAAAGGAATAGGGGAGGTAGAAAGAGAGTGAGGGAGGGAAGAGGTAGGGGAGGGGGTGATGAGTGATGGGATCAGGGGCATCAGCATTATTCACAAACGATGAGTAGATCAGTGGAGAATAAAGACGATCGAAAGGTTGCCCAGCTAGAGACCGGCGGGACCGGAGGTACGGACCAAGGTCGCTAAGATGGCGGATAGGACAAGAGTGTCTTTAGGAGATGGTTCCAAAATGGCGGGATGCATATGAGTCCAGGTCCAAAAGTTCAAAAAGAGTAGTTCTTACCTCCGCTCAAGGTTAATACCATAGTGGTCACAGATGCCAGTGGATATGGCCTTTGTGCAGTGTTAATGCAGGAGCATAAGGCAAAAGAAAGGGTGGTGGCATTTGCGTCACGCACACTCAAGGGTGCAGAATGCATGTATTCTACAGTGGAAAAGGAGACGTTGTGTCAGGAATCAGGCCACTTGTTCCATAATGTGGAACAGAACATAGGTTCTCTAGTGCATGTTATGTATAAAGAGAATCTCTCTTTTGAGAGACTCCCTTACTATACTCCTTGATACTGGATGCAGCCTTTATCCTCACTCCCTTGATGGTTTAAACACAGCGTCATTGGAACAAGCCCTCGCTTGGCTTCCTGTTCCTGACTGGTTTCCACGCCCCTTTTTCGGATACCTCGCTTAGCCTGTTTGTTTCTCGCTGGACGCGAGACTATTGCTACATTGTTTCCAGCTGGACGCAAGACTATTGCTACCTTGTGTTCCAGACGCCGGACGCGAGACTATGTGATACTTTGTTTCCCGCCGACTGACGCAGGACTGTTGCTACTCTGTTTCAAGCCGACTGCCGTTCGTCAAGACAGAATCCCTGAAATGCGAGCACTTTTCCCAGGCCGTGTGTGTTTATTTTCGGCAGATTCTATTCCTTCCTTCGATTGTCTGCCTCCCATTCTGACTGTAGTCAGTCGTCACTACCCCGGAGCCCCAACAAAGTCTCTCCTCTACACACACGCTTCTGATTCCTTTTTGTTTAATACTTATTGGAGTGTTGGCTCTCCCCTAAGCCTCCTGGTTCCTTAGTGTCCCCAAGGCTGCTCATTCCTGCTGAAGAGTAGCTTATTTTGTACCTCATAAGAAGGTCTACTCCAATACTACGCCTCGTTGGACATTTATTATGAACAATGCCACGTGTTGGTAAAGATGTATTTACCAGCCCCTTGATCTAGAGTGCTGTTAACTCTACGAAATTTCTGCAACGCCGTGGGAGATACACAACTGGTAAGTGGAATCTCTGTTTATGCAAGACTTGCACTATAACTGTTATAATTGTCCCTGCTGGACTGAGTTATAAGGCCCTGATTTAATTCTGGTTCCCTTTCTGTTTACCTCAGTCCCTGCCTTGTCTCCTAGAGTGACCTGCTTTACCTACGGGGGGAAGAGTGGAGTGGTCGGTGGTTATTACTCTTCCCCTTATCTCCCCCAGGGCAGTGATCTTGATTGAGATCTGTTCGTGTCTCATTGAGGAGCTGTTTTTGGGTAGTGTGGGGAAATTCTCTTTGTTCCCGTGGAAGGAAAACTGATTCAGGTTAGAGGGATTCTTGTGCGTTACACGTTGGCTTGTTGGTGGGGGGTCCAACATTTACGTATTTATATCTAGGGTGCGCATTTCAAGCTGCAAACTGATTATAAACCACTGATGGACTTATTTTCCACAACAGGCGCAGGAAAAGCAACCCCCGGGTAGCAATGTGGTTGCATCGTCTGCAGGAGTGTGTGTTCACCATAAAGTATGTTCCGGGCGTGAGGAATGTTAATGCGGATTGCATGCCCAGATTGCCTTTGAGTTGTGAGGAAACCAACCTGAAGAGGAGGAAGAATGGGCTGCTGGAGAATTGTCAGTAGCATACAATGCCATTGGGAGAACAGAATGGATGAAAGCAATAGAGAGTGATCTTGGTTTATTTAAATTAAATGAGAAATGCCACTACGGTGGAAAGGAAATTATGCTTTGTTGGATTATAAGAATGTGTGGGAGGAATTGTCTGTTAATGATCATATAGTGAGATGGGGTGAGAAGTTGGTGGTGCCAGAAAGTTTACACAAGAGGTTGTTGAACATAATGCACGAAGGACTTGGTAGCGTATCGGCCATGAAAAGGAAAATCAGCAAGTATCTTTGGTGGCCAGGCATGGATAGACACATTGAAAGGTTTGTTAGGGATTGTATCCCTTGTAGGTGCAGCGACAAGTCCCATGCTGTTCAGGAAAGCTCTATAAGTCCAATGAATTTGCCCAATCAGGTGTGGGAGAAAGTGACCATTGACATTTGTGGTCACTTTGAATGTTTGGGAGCAAATGAAAGATACGCAATTGTATCAATCAATTCTTATTCTAAGTGGCCAGATGTGGCATTTGTAAGAGAGGTTAAAACCAGCAGCGTAATTGATTTTTGTGAGGAAATTTTTCATAGGGAAGGTTGTCCTGTGGAAACTCTCACAGACAATGGACCACAATTTGTGTTAAAAGAATTCACTGGGTTTCTTGAGAAATGGGGTGTCAAACAACACAGCACATCTATCTATCATCCAAGGGGAAATGGCCTTATAGAATGCTTTAACCGCGTGTTTGGTGAGTGTGTTCAGCTGGTGTTATCAAGTAATTGGTATTGAAAGGTCAAGTTAAGGCAATGCTGTGGAGTTATCGAAAGACTCATTCTGTTACAGTAGTAACTCCTTTCGGTTTGTTAAGAGGCAGAGTGCCATGCACCATGACCTTGCCAGCATGGATGGGAAGGTGTGGACACAAGAAGGTGAAGAGCAAAGAGAGAAGAAACAAGGATGAAACTTATCAGGCACAATATAAGCAAAGGAATAATTAATGAAAGAGTGCGCACAAGAAGCACTAGGTATGAGAAAGGTATGTTGGTGAGGGTATATCCAGGAAATCTGGTCAAGAAAGGATGTTCCAAGTTTTTGAGTCCAAAGAGAGTGGTGGCAGTGAAGGGAAATTCTTTGTTACTTTCTGATGGCAAATGGTGGAATATCGGGAGAGTTTCCCTTTGCAGTGAAACGGAGGAGAGAGAGTGCCAGAACAAAACCGAAGTTCCCATTAGTGCTGATAGGGGTTTGGGCAGAAGAGAGTCTAGTGTGCAAAACAAGACTAGACCCACATGACTGAAAGATTTTGTATGTTCATACTTCTTTACATTTATAATTTGTTTTGTAGAGTTAAGTCACTGTATTTCTTTTGTTAGAATGAAGAGGGATGTGTTATATTCTGATATGCATAAACATATTATGTAATGAGTATTCCCCCAGTGATGGCATAGTGCTACTAAACAACCTGTGTGCTTCCACTGCTGGAATCCTGATTGGACCTTGGGAGGTTGAAGGACACAGTTGCTGAGGATCTTGCCTGATCAAGGGTCATTTATACGTGCTGAATAAACGTACTTTTAAATGAATTCCTGAGCTTCATCTTTCTAAAAATACCACGCCTGCTATCCCTGCCGCAGAAGTCCCATCGCGCCTTTTGCGCTTGCAAGAGTGTGCCAATGCGTTGCCACTCATTCCCCAGTCTGTACTGGTGGAGGCTCCCAGGGCGGTCGGCAAAAGGTAACGCCTGATGACTGAAAGTAAGCCTAAGCGTCCATGGGTTAATGATGATTCATTGTCTGGTAATTCTGCTTCAATGGTTATGACAAAGTCTGACATGATGGTTTTTGATGGACTCCTTTTATGACTCTTTGATAGCTGCAATGGAGGCAATACTGGAGCCCATAAGTTCAAGTCTAGCAGCCATTGAAAAAGAACTTTTTAAACAGAACCTGACACATCCAATGTGCCCTGCAGAACCCTCTGTTTTCAACCCACCTGGCTTAGCCTCACCTTCTTCCAGTAGGTTAGGTGACCATCAGCGTCTGGTAATGGCAAGGGATATTGAGTCGACGAAAGTCCAGAGTTCTGGTGCTATTGTTAGCTCCCATAATCTGCTGAAGGGGTCAAAACCTACCTCCTTATCGTTGAGAGTGGACATGCACCCTGGAGTGGCTACCGACCGACATGAGTCAGCGGCGGTTGGAAAGTCCAAAGGGGAGGTTAACAGGGCCCACAATAGCGCATCAAGTCCCGTTCTGTCCAGGCCGGTCACCCTTAACCTAACTCCTGACGCTACCCCTTATCTGGTGGTCTCGGGGAATGTACCATCTCTTCCATATGGTTCTCCGGAGGATTTTTATCAATTAAAAAAATGTCTTGCATTGGCTGGGATTAAATACCACGCTGGGGGCCCGGGTGGAAGGATATATTAACATGGTATGAAAAGTGAACTGGGTAGGCTGGGTCTAGAAAAATCTTGTAGGGGATTGCATTATTATTTATTTTAACTGGCTGAATATGGCGGGAAGAATTTTATAATCAACCAGACGTCCCTCTCATAATGGTCCCGTCTTCTCCATCATGGCCCTTCCCCTGGTTTTCTTTTACAGACCATCAGATCACATTTCACATCCCAGTCAGAGGCAAGTCTCAGGCCATTCGGCAATGGTTCGGGGTAACCAGCATGGGGCCCCTAGTGACTTGACCCTCTTTAATAGATTTGCCCCCTATCTTACCTGGATTGACTGGATGGGGGCAATCTCCAGATGGCGGAACAGAATGACTCCCCAACCCACACCTCCCCAGAGCCCACGTTTCTCGGTCGTAAGGAGTGTAAAATAATCAGCTGGAACATTGCTGTACTTGCTGGCAAGTTTGGTGAACCTAAGTGGCTCTGTTTTATTAAAGGCTTTGATGTGATCTGTCTTCAGGAGACCTGTGCCACATCGAACTGCTTTTTTTTGGGATGGATATAACCTTTTCTACACCTGCAACACCTTCACAGGCTGGCAGATCAATGGGTGGGCTGGTTATCTTGGTGTCCTTTAGATGCAGATTGGTTAAACCTTCCAACAAAAGCCTCTACCCTGCAAGCTCTTGTATTTTCCACAGAGTCCAGTAAGTTGTTACTGTTGAATTTGTATAATGCCATTGCTTCCCCTTCAGGGATCAGCAATATTGAAGTTTTGGGCTCATATTGAAGGAACGAAAAAAGGTTTAAATTTGTCGACCACGAATGAAATGGTTGTTGGTGATTTTAATGTTGATTTATGTGGGGATTCGAGGGTAGGCGGTGTAGATGCCCTAGGTTGTTTCCTTATGACTGGAATGCACATGGAACAGACCCAACAGGGCACAAGTCTTAAGGCCATATTGAATGAGTTTGACCTGGTTTCGTCTATTGGAAAGCTTTCCCCCACGAGGAAGGACATTAACCCCACCTTTACAGGGACGGGTTGTGAGTCATTTATAGATTTTATTTTTGTTTCTGGATTTCTTTCTCCTTATATTTCGGATTTTGTGATACCTTTGAGTCCTTCTAGTGACCACAACCTGGTGTGTGTAAAATCTTGTTGGTCCCTGTTGGCCCAAACACCCAGGGTGGGTTTAAGAGGGGCCATTAAGGCCACTGATGGGGGTAGGAGGCTTAAGTGGTCTCAGATAACTCCAGACATTTTTTTACAACTCCCTTTATACTCAGTGTAAGAAGGACTTTGAAAACTGTACTTCTTATTTGAGCATTCCATCGTGTGTCTTGAAGGCTTTCTCCGAGATTTCGGACACCATTTCAACCCTTTTGAAGGCCCCCGCATCACGGCAAGAGGGTTTGTTGCTGAGGTGGTTTGATTCCAGTTGCTCCCAGGCACTGAGAAACCATAAGAGAATACTGTGTGCTAAACCCAAGGATCCCTCCTTAGTAAAGAAGAGCCGTAGTCTGTATAAACAAGAATTGACTAGACGTAAGACCATCTTTAAGGGGGTGGCCTGGTCAGATTTGATGAGGCTAGCCCTTTGCAAACTAGCTCTAAATTTTGGAGCATTATTATTAGCCCTTTCGTTGCAGCCGATGCTGCTTCTCCTCTGGAGGCTCACATCCCTGAAGATAGTTGGGTGGCCCACTTTGAGAAAATCTACATCCCCCCGTCATCCGCATTTTGTGGGGGAGAGGGTGTGGTAGAAGGGAAAGATGCTTTAATAGTCTCTGCTGAGGAGGATAGGAAAAGTATCTTGGGGTTATCTAAGAGTAAAGCTCCTGGTCTCGATGGGATACCACCTGACCTCTATGTACTAGACGTGGATGTCTGGGTTCCAATCCTGACCACCGTCATCAATGTGGCAGTGATGGTTGGTCCCCCCTCCTCATGGGCAATGTTCACCATTATTCCTGTTTTTAAGAAGGGCGATAGGGACAGTACCCATTGTTATAGGTCCATCTCGTAGCTTGTTTCGGTGGTCAAGGTGGTGGGGTGTATTCTCCTGGAAGACTTTGTAACTGGGCTGATTTCAATAATGTTTTATCCAAAGTCCAGTATGGATTTAGTTCTGGGTGGTCCACAGTAGATCAATGCCTGAACTTATATCTGGTCCTTAGTAAATACACAGATGCTCGCCCCGGTATCATTCATTTGGCATTTATGGACCTTCATCAGCGTTTGATCGTGTAAATAGATCTAAGCTTTGGCAGATCATGCTATCCATTGGGGTGGACCAGGACATTGTTTTATTTCTGAGAGATCTTCACAGGGACACCACGGCTGCGGTACGTTATTCTAAAGACTTAAAGGCTACAGGAGGCTTCAAAATTCAAAGAGGTGCGGCAGGGCTGTATCCTGGCCCCTTTCTATTTAACTTGTATATTTACAACCTGGAGCATGTTTTAGTGGATCTTAACGTAGATTGCCCACAGGTGGGGCAGCAATGTTTACCAGTCTTATTATACGCACAGGATGCGGTTCTGATGGCGAGAACCACCAGGGGACTGCAGTCTTTGTTGAATTCCTTTGTCCACTTCATGGAGGAGTTAGATCTTTCGGTAAACGATAAAAAATCTTTTGTGATGGTTGTTGGCTCTCGTTCTACAAAATCATCCACTTTTAAAGTAGCGTCTTCTTCTGTGCCAAAGACCAGTGTATTCTCTTATCTGGGTTTGTTGATCGATTCCGCTTTAAATTGGCATCTCCTGGTTAATAGGAAGAGGGACAATTATTCTTAGGGCAAACGCTGCTGAATTTAACTTTGCATCATGGCTGGGCAGCAGGCCTGCTGGGGCTCTTTTACAGATTTACAGGGCCAAGTTTATTTCTAAAGTAGTATATGGGAGTGAGATCTGGAAATATACTAACCTGGACGAGCTGCAAATGGTTGAGAATGCCTTTTTGAGACGTTTTCGGTGCATCCCGCAAACTGCCCCCACATACTCTGTGCAGGAAGAAATTGGAGTGGCTTATTTAACTGAAACTATGCCCTTTCACCCTCTTTCTCTCTGGGTGAGTGTTTGGTCCCGACCTGGAATCCAACTGAGTAAGGAAATTATAAAGGATTGTCTGTCTCCTGACCATTTCCTTCATACCCCTTGGTTTAAATATATTTGGGACTCCCTTTTGAGTCTAGGAATAGTAGATTTATTTAGCAACCCAGAGGGGATTCGCAAGAAGGACTATAATCTGGTGAAGGCCCATATTGTAAGACAGAGGTTATTGGATAGGAAAGAGGGTGCCTTATTGAAGCCCAGAGTTCGTCGTTATGTTATGTTGAAAACTGTGCCCTCCACCGAGCTCTACCTTTTGTGCGTTAAAAGCAGGTGTGATCGGTTTTTATTAATGAGGTATCGGTTGGATCTATTGCCTTTTTTGTGAGCCTACCCTCATTGTGGGAATTGGGGCCATATGCTTTTGTCCTGCAGCTGTGATAATAGGTCTCTGCAGGACACTCTACATTTTACCATGTTTTGCCATTTTTATGTTGTTCCCAGGAAATTATATCTTCTACTTACATTGAAAAGGGCTAATTTTACTCAGGTCCGACCTGCCCTGATTTATTTGCAGATGCTTACGGGGGATACCATTCTTAAAGTCCTTAGCTTTTTAAAAGTTGTGGTAAGGTTGAAAAAAAGGTTGTGATTACATTTTTAGGTGTACGTGGCTATTTTAAACGATTTGTGGTCTTTTACATGTATTTTTACATATTGTATGCTTTGTCTTTTTTTTATTTTAACCTGATTTTATTGAGGATGGATTTTATTGGATGTGTCATCCTATGGTTTGTATTGGTTTTATGTTTTTTATTTCTAAAACCGAATAAAGTTTATATTGAGTGATTGTTTGAAACGTTGGAAGTTCCCACTCTTCCACAAATCCCCAACAACCATTGGTCAAAGCAGAGCACCAGGGCACCTCCTTTGATCATGCACTATCTGTAGTGTCTTGGGGATAGCAGGAATGCATAGGCCAGCAGCAGGCCAACACCAGGTCAACAGGACAAACCCAGAACCTGTGCTTTATGAGAAATGGAGCGCTTTTCTATCTGCGATTGAAAAGTCAGGAAGTTGAACATCGGCCATCTATCTGAGGATAACCACCTGACCTAAAGCAAGTGAGGTCTGGAGGGGGGGTTACAGAAGTAAATGGATAACCTTACATTCCCGCACATTGAATCTGACTGAGAAAGAATGCAACATTTTTACAACAATTCCTCTGAGAAGGCAGTTGTAAGATATTGCTAAAACCAAAATATCAGACTATTAGACACTAAGCGGTACATTTACGAGCCTCTTGTGCCATCTGTGCGTCGCATTTTGTGACGCATCGGCAGCGCATTTTAGTGCCCCATATTTACAAGGACAGGAAAAGCCACCCTGCGTAACTTTTCCTGTTCTTGTAAATATGGCCCCTTTGCACGCAGCACTTTGCGTGAAAGGGGCGTTCCATGGGTGTTGCTGTGGGTGTTCCCACGCAACACCCATAGAACCAGACACATTTCCAAATTTACGAGAAATCGTAAATCTAGAAATGCGTCTGAATGCTATGCCTCCCCAGGGGATGCGTAGGGAGGTGCAACAAGGAGAAATGTATTAATTTCTCCTCGTTTGGTTCCTCTTTCTATGTGTGCTGCATTCTGCAGCACACATGAAAAGAGGAAATCACCTCTGGTGATTGTTTATGTACAGGAAGGTGTCCCTTCCAGAACGTAAACAATCAGTAAAACAATGACGTTTTGCAAGTTCTATGTGTGCTAATGCAGCATACATAAAAGTTGAAAAATGCCATTTCTGATTTTTTTATGTGCAGGAAGGGTACCCTTCCTGCACATAAACAATCTTACCACAACGCAGGCATCCTTGCACCATGGTGCAAGGGTGCCTGTGCCGGCGCATGGTAGCCGTTTGTGCGCCAACGCAGGGGGAAGCACAGAGATGCGACATACAGTAAATATGTCGCATCCCTGTGCTTTTAAAGTGACTCAGTGCGGTGCAGCCAAATGGCTTGCGGCCAGCACTGAGTCACTTTCCTTGTAAATCTGCCCCTAAATGTGTGTGCTTATCTGTACGCAACTTAAGGACACCAGTAGCAAGAGAAATACACAGAGAATGAATAAGTATGCAACTAACAAAGTTTGCTATTTAGTCTCTCTAAATCAACGCTGTACTACATCTAGATTTAAATTGGTATTGTGAGAAAAAGGTCATATGTTCTCGACTAGAATTGTACAGTACATTAAAGTACATGATTACAGCCTCCTTGCTTTCCAACTACAATTTGCTGGCCTATCATTACATTTATTACAGTATTTTGGATGCTAAGGAAGACTGAAATTGATGAACTAAAATAAACCAGTGGGCGAAAATTGTCTGATCAAAGTGCATGCACCAGCAAGTTGCCCCAAGTGAATTAAAAGCTTGGCGTTTGCATCTAGCGCTCTACAGGCCATGACTGTGAATGTCTGAAAGACTGAGGAGTCTGAGTTTGGAGATAAATTCTGACAATGTGAGAACAGGAGTCTGGACAAAGATCAGAATTCCGCGTTGTGCTCTATTTAAAGCCTGCTGTTGTTTTCCCCTGACAGATTTCGGCAAGTCAATCCTGCCAAAATATATCAGGGAAAAGTGTGCAGTAAAAAGGCAAAGCGTGCAGATTTCAGTGTATTAACTAATGTTGGAGGTAGGGAGGAGGAATGTCCCCTCCCTGCATGTTTGCTTTTTATTTTGAACCTGGAATCATTCTAATCAGATGTGTGTGCAGAGGTCGAGGCTAGACACTATCCTGTGACGTGGGGAGGTGCAGCAAGAACGTCCTCATAGTGAAGAGTGGACGACTGTCACTGTTCAGAGTTCATCACATAAAACAGTGGTGGCAGTGTACTGTGATTAATGATGTGTAGCATGAATGACCAGACCTTTTTATGTGTGTCAGTGAAAGAGTGGCATTCTGACTCCTCTTCTGTCCACTGTAATGTGTGACCTAGAAACTTGCGCTGAGATAGAGAGTGTGAGAGAGTGTGAGTGTGTGAGAGTGTGTGTGTGTACCTCTCATTCACAGTCAGTGGAAGTGTATTGCCTGCATTCCTGTTGCTGAACAGTACAGACCCAGACACTGAAGTGATGAGGGTTTTGACAGGTCTTTCTTTGGATTTTTCATGAAGACCCTGGGGCTGATTAAGAGTTAGAAGGTACTCCATTGCAATGAGTGCCTGGGGCTGGCTCCTCTGCCAACAGGAAGATTGAAGCACTACTGAAGCAAGAAGCCCTAACTCTCCCTAGTTGCTGCAACTACCCCAACAACTGAAGAGGATGAGGCCTTGAGGTCGTAACTACTGCTAGCTAAAGCACCAGTTCTCAACTGAGCACAAAGGGCCACCACTGCTGAGGACTTCTGGAGCCTATCTGAGGCACTTTTACAGAGATCGTTCTTTATGCAGCAACTGCTGTGGTGAACAGCCTCGAAGGAGAATGACGATTCTCCAATTGTAATGAGTAGAGAATCAAACTTTCATTAAATACATGGAGGCTAACATTATACATATTATCTTTTATTTAAAGAACTTACAAACACAATAAAACAACAATTTGGAATTAGAACTCCTTCATAGAATGCCCTTCCTCTTTTATATGCGTGGATGAATTCCAAATCTTCTTTCTCATGATTTCTTCTTAATCTTAAAACTGTCCAAATCTCCATCTTCTTCGTTCTCTTCTTCCTGAGCATCTAGGAAAACAAATCAGACTGCACTTCAACAGATTATCCTCGAAAATGCACATCTTGTGAATACAAGAAATTTAGGGGCATATTTACAAGGGCTTTATCTCCGCTTTTTTGGCTTAAAAAGCCAAAAAAGCGGAGATAAAACTATCGCCCTATTTACAAGAGGGTGCAAACATGCATAATCGCATGTTAGCACCCTTTTTCCCAACGCCTCCCTTTGCATCTCTAATGAGATGCAAAGTGGGCGTCACTGGGCGTACCCCGGATGGACTACCTTGCAAATATCGCTGATGTTCACATCGCGATATTTACAAGGCAGCCCACAGGATTTTAGCATACGTTAGATTTTGGCGAAAACGTCCGTTTTCGCCAAAATCTAACGTCTGCTAAAATCCTGACTTACTTATGTTTGACATAGGTGGATTATGCTGATACGACCACAGGGTCGTATCAGGTAGGTTATCGCCGTTTGCAGGGAACATCGCTGGAAAACCAGCGATGTTCCCTGCAAAACGGCGATAACCTCGCTATCTCTGGAATTTTTATCGCCCTGGAGAAATGCGTTGTTAATAACGCGCTACCAGGGCGATAAATTCCAGAGATAGCCTGCGATAGGAAATTCGTCGCTAAGCACGGCCAGCGATAATTATCGCTAGCCGTTGATAATATGCCCCTTATTAACTTATTCTTATTTTCTTTAACATTCTCCTCCCTCCCAAAAATTCTCCTCTTTTTCTTTTTTATGGGAGAGGAGGGTGGGATAATTTTAGCCTCCGTGCCTTTAATGAAATTTTGATTCTCTACTCATTACAATTGGAGAATCGCCATTTCATTACAAGACCGGAAGCTACCATTATTCATGTTGAAAGGCCTTCAACATTACATTTACCATATGTTCTATCAGTCTAAGTAATGCCTCGCCAAAGGTCTCGCATTAGACCAATCTGTTGCCTTCATAATCTCCTCCAATCTTCCACCCGAACAAAATGCTTTACTTGCCATAGTACCCCTTGTTGAATGTGCTTTAAACTTTCCCACATCTATCCCTCCTTGATGTATCACCCATTTAATTCATCTAGCGATAGTAGCAGTACTCACTGCCCCTTAAGGTTTAACATAAGATATTAATAACTGGTTCTCTCCATCTCTTTTGTATTCCAGAATTTTGTTCTCATATGTCAACAAACATTCTACCACACACAGCATATTACATTTATCACATTTTGGATAAAATATTGATTCAGACATTGTTTTTGTTATTTTCCAAATCCTAAAAAATACTCCATCTGGACCATAGATTCTGTTACTTATCGCCAAAGCTTATACATCCAACACTCTTCGAGAAGATATCAAGCATAATAATGTTGTCAACTAAACTGAAAGTCTCTTCAAATCCAAATATTTGTTTCGTGGCCGTGACTGAAACAAACTCAATTCCACATTCACAACCCACAAATATTCATATCTCACTGTAGGAGGCCTCCTCAGCCACATACTCTTTATAATTCTACACACCATAATATCTCGTCCCACCTTCCACCAACCTGAGCATGCCCTGATGGAACTGCTGATCTATAACAATTCATTGTCCTGTAACTGAAATCTTTTTCAAACTGTACCACTAGAAAATTAACCACCTCTACAACAGGAACCTCCACAAGATTCAAACTCCTCTCCAAGCACCAACATACCTAGACATTCCATTTTCCCTTATATCTATGTCTGATTCCTGGTGCCCATGACTCTTCGAGTGGTTCAAAAGCCCTCTTCGAAAGTCCCTTGAAACAATCAGATCTCCTGACACTCTCCAAGCAAGAAGGTTCAATACCTTGCTCTGTACTAATGGATGTTCCTCTCTCTCTCCATTCATTACCAAACATTTTCTTGCCGGTATCATAAAAGGTATTTCGTAAGTCAATTCCAACACTACCAGAAACCATGCTTGGGACACCCAAAATGGTGGCACCAATACTAAGGGACATCTCTCTCTTCTCACCTTCAGAAGAACCCACTGGTTCAATGCAAAAGGTGAAAACGCACAGGCTCGGATTCCTGCCCAACTCTGTTGAAACGCATCCACTGCACATGCTCCCGGGTCTGGAATCCAACTGAAGTTCCTGTCTACTTGCTAAGTCAACCTGCTTGCAAAAACATCTACTTCTATTTTCTTGGAACATACTTGACTCAACTTCTAATCACTGAAATCCTCAGATTGAGCGAATTCCAATCTGCAACCGTATTCATTCGCCCTTGCAAGTACTCGGCTTTCACACCTATTTGGTGTTTCAGGCAGTAATACTATAATTCCTTTGTTAACTCTGACAACCCACGGGATCTGGTCCCTCCTAATCGATTGATAAATGCTACTGCTGACACGTTGTCCATCCTCATCAGCACTGCCTGACCTTTCAACTCCTCGAGGCTCTTCAAGGCATACAAACCTGCTGTCAACTTCAGACAATTTATGTGGTGTATCCTCTCCTTCTCTGACCATTCTCCTCCTGTTTGTTGTTCTCCTAATCGAGAACCCCATCCTTTCAAACTGGCAACTGCCTCTAAAACAAAATCCATGACACATCCAAAAATGGCCCGACCATTCCATGCCTCTAGATTGTCCAACCACCTACTTAGCTCCTCCCTTGCTTCCTGATTCTGCTCTATTCTGTCGCCATACCACTAACCTTGTCTCAGAGCCTCTGCCTTCACACTTTGCAATGCCGGATAATGCAAGGGACAGGGAAATATAGCTTGAATTGAGGACGATAACAATCCTACCATCCGTGCCAAGTCCTTCAATGTCAACATCTTTTTCCTTACAACACATCCTATCTCTTTTTTGATCATCCTCACTTTTTTCCCTTATAACTGTAACATAACCTTGACCATTGCCATATGAAATGCTAAAAACTCCATCTTTTGTGAAGGGGATGAGATTGACTTTTCCTCGTTTATTATGAATCCCAAATTCTCCAAAAGATTTCTTATCAACAGCGACTGTCTCCTCAATTCCGTCAAATCCTGAGACAGTATCAATATATCATCTAGATAGTCTATTAAAAGGATTCCTCTCTCTCTCTCAAATAAGCCATTACCACTGCCATCACCTTGGTGAAACACCATGGTGCGGATGAAAGACCAAAAGGAAGACATTGACACTGAAATAACTGTTTCCCCCATGTGAACTATAAATACATTTGACTTCTGCTCTCCATAGGAATTGTAAAATAACCATCTTTTAGGTCAAATTTCACTAACCAGTCATTCTTTAAAACATGTCTCTTAATGAATGGATTCCTTGCATCTTGCAATGTCTGTAAACCTAAACTTTGTTCAACTCTGTTTGGTTCATTACTGGCCTTCGTCCTTTGTCTTTCTTTTCCACTTAAAAGAGGGTGCTTACATATTGTTTTTGAAATTCTTCTCTACTGACCTTATTGCCCCTTTTTGTATCAATGAATCTATTTCAGAATCTACTACAGCCTTTTGGTCTTCTGTCATATTTAACTCTCTTGGTTCTTTCCTCTGATCTGGTAACTCCATAAAGTCTATTTCGAATCCCTGAATGGTTCTTAATACCCATTGATCTTGAGTTAATTCTTCTCATACCTTTAAAAAGTGTCTTAGCCGACCTCCTACTTTTCCTTGGCAAGCACCAAAAGTAGTCAACATACTCACTATGAAATCCTGAGGAGTTTTTGCCTTACCCGCGTGCAACTCTTTCTCTTCCTGATCTCCCTCGGTTAGGAAAGAGGCCTGAAGAGGTTTGGAAGCTCTTTCCAAATCCTCTATTTTGGTAAGTGAATTGGGACCTTTGTACTCTTTGTCCAGCCGAAAGGTCCCTTTGGCCGGCCCTTCCAAAAACACCTCCTCTGAACATCTTCATTATATTAAACTGAGCCTTATGCAAGGCTGTAAATGTTGAAATATATTTTCCTAAGCTCTTCACTAACCTTTCTCCAAAACGTAATCCTTTTGCATTTTCACTAGTCTCTCTCTCTGTCATATCTCCCAATATTGGGCTTATATTAATTAAAGTGTCTGTCATTATTTCTGCCATTCATCTTGCATTAGCATTTCCTAACAATACCACTGCTCTCTGACTCCAGCCTCGCAATAATTCCAAATACACAGAGGTTTCATTCAAATGAACTTCCTCTGCCATCTCTAAAATTCATGCCAGTGAGCCCAAAATATCTAATAACTTGTCTTGACATTGTTTTACAGACCTTTCAAGACCTTTGCGAGGTTCTCTTCCCAATCTAAACAAAAAAGTAATGATTTCCGGATCTGAATTTGGAGTGCAACAAACTTTTCCATCCATCACTGGCCTTGCACATTCAGCCTTCAATACCCTTCTTACTTATTTCTCCAAAAGGTTTTCATATCCACTCTTTAATAAATGTACTAACATGCTCCATAGGCCACCATTCTCCTGTTCTTGGGTGTCTAATGCCATATGGAGTAAACATCTCCTCCCCTAAGGGATGTCTAATCACTTTGTTTGAATTTGACCCCCACAATATTCTCTAATTCTAAACTGAAGCCATCAGCATATAGAAATATAAATCGTATTCATCAAATTCCTTATTTACATCCGACATTGAACCATGACCCAATTCCATTCCATCAAATTCCTCACCTATTTGCTCTTGCGTGCCACTCAGGACACCTTTCCCTTGCGTGCCGCTTAGGGCACCTCTTTTTTTGATGGAGTTCAGTCCATCCTTTCCTGTTTTGGTCATGGCCATCCTTTCAATATTCTTTGTATTTTTTTGTCTTTTTCCTCCTTTTTCACATCTTACATCCTCCTCTTCAGACATTGACCAAAATTTATCCCCAGAACCCAAATCCTTTCTCTTTGTAATTATACTCTCAATAGTTTCCTTAACCTGAGCCTTCCTTGTCTGCTGAATACCTCTTTTAATGATATCCTGACTTATTTTCCCATCTGAAATCTCAACACTACTCTCTTGATCTGGAGCCATAGTTATCAGCAAACTGTTTAACTAAGCTACTAATATCAGCTAATCTCTAATATTGTCTTTTCCTAGTCACTAGTTATTTTTTATATTCACCTCAAATACGTACAGCACTATCCTCACATAAATTCACTCCGTTTTGCCTTAGTCCATTGCTATCCAACTGTTACTTTAGACCGCTAGCGTTCTTCCTATACTTAATATGCTTTCTTGCCCATTTCAAAATGGCTGCCAAATCACGCAAGCGTTCGTGTGAGCTCCCATCAGCAATCCTCATTCTTCGCATTTATTTCATTAAGGCTCGATGAAACCTGCCATTCCTTGAACGCATTACCTGTCGTTTCCAGTTCACGCCCCCCACGTGGAGCAATGCCAAGTGTCAGACCGACTTAAATTATGTGAAAATGACCTGCTCTCCTATCACGTGTAGTATGCTATCAATTTTCATTTGTTTTACTGAAATTATGAATTGCTACATTTTCAATACAATAACCTTAATAAAACTAGAAAAACTCACCTTTCACATTAAGTCCAAATGTAGACAATTTGAACGATTATTGAGGGTCGACTACAACAGGGAACACAAAATGGCCTACATTCGAGTCCTATAGGAATATAAGGAAGCAATCAAAAAGCAAAAACTGACTATTTTACTACTAGAATTGGTGCAGCCAAATACTCCTCTAAGGAGCTTTTTAAGACGGTTAATGCTCTGTCTAAGCGGCAGCAGGATAATCAGTTTACACCAGATCAAAATTTTTGTAATAAGATTGCTAACTTTTTTCAAACCAAAGTACAATCGGTCTACGATGATCTCCTTAAAATAGCACCGAACTCGACTGTAAATAATAACCTAACTACCGATGAGAACGTACCCCCTAGCAATTTGACCAGGTTTTCGACACTAACCACAGAGAAAGTTAATAATCTGCTATTAGTGACCAAGTCAGGTTCCCCTAATGATCCGTTTCCTCCTGCCACTCTACATCAGGTCTCAGAAAAGATCAGTGTATATCTAGTCCCGCTTTTAAATGAGGTGATCAACACAGGGATTTTTCCCCTGTCCTGGGAAAAGGCGTGTATTAGGCCTATCTTGAAGAAACCCGCATTGGGCCCCACTGAGGTAAAAAAATTACAGTTCAATATCATGTTTACCTATAACGGCCAGAATTTTAGAAAAATCAGTTAATATTGAGTTAACCCACTACCTTGACTGCAACAATCTGTTAGACCCTACCCAACATGGCTTCAGACCACACCACTCCACAGAGTCTGCCCTGATTATGGCCACAGAGGAGATTCGTAAGCAATTCGATGGGGGGGAAGAGCCGTCCTTATCCTACTTGACCTATCAGCAGCATTTGACACTGTTAACCATGGGGTGCTAGTGCGATGGCTGGAGAAGATAGGAATTAAAGAGACGGCTCTAACCCTACTCTCCTACTTCCTAGCATCCATAGAGCAGAGGGTGTGCTGGGACAATCTCATATCAGAGAAATTTTACCTCCCATGTGGGGTGCCACAAGGTTCGGCTTTATCACCGACCTTGTTCAATATTTATGTCACTCCTCTGGCCAAGTTAATCAGAGAGCATGGTTTTACGCTAATTTCATACGCCGAGGACACCCAGATAGTTATATCTATATCACAGATGGTTGAAGTCACAGCCGTTAGTTTTCATGAATGCCTGAAGAGTATCATGAGCTGGATGAACCTAAATTTCCTCAAGCTCAATACTGATAAAACGGAGGTCATGGAGTTTGGGAAGGGTCCACCTATATGGAATCAAGCATGGTGGCCAATCGAGGCAGGCAACTGTCCACCTCCGTCTACCAAGGCGAGAAATCTGGGAGTGACATTTGACAATCAGTTAAACTTTGCAGGACAGATCAACCGCCTGACATCCTCCTGCTTTTTTATATTAAAGATTCTACGTAAGATCCTACCTTTTATCCCCCAGGATCTTAGGAAAATGGTAATAGGGGTGTTAATCCTTTCAAAAATAGACTACGGCAACGCATTAATCCTGGGCATTGACAAGTATCAGATGGCTAAATTGCAGTCAGTGCAGAACGCCGCAGCGCGATTATTACTTAACATCCCTAAATATTCAATTTCCGCTAGCGTTAGGCTGCTCCATTGGCTTCCAACACAACAACGTGTGGAATTTAAGGCACTCTGCTTAGTACACAAGGCATTGTATGGCGGGGGAGCCATGGATATGCAGAAACTATTTCTCTGGTACTCCCCGCAACGGATTCTCAGATCAGCCAACATTGGGCTGGTTCAGGTTCCCAAAATTCGAAAAGCAAGATGGGGAGGGAGGAGCCTATCCCATCTAGCAGCCAGACTCTGGAACAGGCTGCCCACCACTATCAGGCTGCAGCCGAACAGGTTCCAATTTAGGAAAATGATTAAGACTTGGCTCTTTCCCCCCAAATAAGCTATATTACTCGCCTGGACAACACACGTCACATTCTCTTTAGCGCCAAGACGCCTCGGCATTCGTGCGCTTTATAAATCTATTACTTACCTTTCTCAACAGTAAACAGACGTACATATGCTCCGCTTCCAAAAATTAGAAGCGTTAAACATTCAAACACCTGAATTTCCCAATCAATCAACTTAATCCATATTTTCTCTCTCACAGTACTTATGTTTCTCAGGAGCAGCATTTAAAAGAAGAAGGACAGTCTATGAGGGTATTATTTATGAACTAATGAGTTCTAATTCTAGATTATTGTTTTATTGTGTTTGTAAGTTCTTTAAATAAAAGATAATATGCATAATGGCAGTCTCCAGTCATGTAATAAAAATTCGCCACAGAGCCTGGAAGACTGCTGATCAATGATAGGGCCTAGATTTCCTGGGGACGATAATGATTGAGATGTGTGCAGATGAAAACGCCATTCTTGCTTGAGACACTGTGGTACAAAAGCCATCTTAAGACTTTACACTGCATCTGAGCCTAATCCATCCCTTCAACCCTACTTATGTGGGGACTATAGTAACAGGGTATTAACCTCAGGGGAAGGGAAGACAATTATCGGGATGGAAGGAAGTGTACTACCTCATGATTTCTTAGAGCAACTTACAACAACCCTGTATAGCGGATCGGTTAAATTGTGCAGTATATAGTTTCACTGTGGGAACAAAAGTACTTTAATTTTCTTAAAGATAAGCACATGGCTGGACATTACCTTATTGTGCTGATTGTTTGGCTGCTGCGTTCTGAGCTCTTGCCCACCCCCCTCCACTGTTACCTCACTGAGAAGCCTGTGACTGCTCACCCTCACTATCCTGAAGGTCAAGTGCGGAAAGGGATGTGCTTGACCCAATTTTCAGAGTTCCAGGACTCCAGGATACCAGTGGCAAATGACCTCAACCAACACAGCTGGGGCCCAGTAACCGAAATTTGCCTTGTGGCCCCCTGAAGGTGTCTGACAAATACCCATTAGCTATCACAAAATGTTGTAATATTGAGTACAATTAAGTTAGGTAACAGTAACATCTATTGCTTACAGCACATAGAAACTTCAAAAGAGTGACATAAAGCGCTACATAAAAACAAGATATGATTAAAAGCATTCAGAGATATATTTCTACCAATATTTAGGTGGATTTAAAACACAGCGGGTATTGTAACACATTAAAAATAAACATTCTAGGACATATTTAGCCTCACAGAATTGAGAAGGGAAGTTCTTGCTGTAGCACTTTGCGGGGAAAAAATTCTTACTAATGCAGCCATTAGTAAGAATTCTACTATGACAACCCCACAACTTATTGTCCAGCAGAATGCATTCATTTCTAAGCAGAAAGCAAACTGAAACAACATGTTGAAGCTTGTTTTCAAGCATTGCCTGCATGCAGCAATCCTAGTATTGCTAAATGTTTATTTCACACAGGTGAGATTAATTATTTACCATTGTAAGTAGACCACACTCAGTGTTATTCCCGGGCAAGCGGAAACATGGCGGCCGTGCACTAGAGGCTGTGAGCTCCCGGGTAGGAAAATCACTGAGCGCCGGAGTGTGTGCGCCCCTTGCCCCGCTGACCTTGCAGAAATTATGTGACTGACTTACCTGGCATGAGTGGTTGCTAGCAAGTGGTCCCCCTACATTTTCGTGGCCCATGATTGCAGCGCTGCCCCCGGATGCGACGGCCAGCATGGGGATATCGTGCTGGGAGGAAGCTGCATGGGATTCCAATGCAGCAGGATCAGGGCCCTTAGCTGCAGTGTCAGTACATGTCAAAGCAGCCTCCCAGCAACCACGAAGGGGCACAACAGCATCAGACAGAGGTAGGAGAGACAGGAGACAGAGGAGGAGGTTAGAAGGTTACTGCGTCCCACTCCTATGGATAAAAGAGACCTGAAGGTATGCTTTATGAGCCCATTCCTTACCTGGAGAAAGGGTAAGTCCTGTGCAATATTATACCGTTACCTCTATCACTTCGGAACCTGGGGAGAAAGGCCTACGTGAGGGAGGCCGTAGTGTTGCCGTCAACAGTACTGGGTGGTCTGGGAAGTTGGTAACATCACCTAATAAGATCGCTGGTGGCAGGGGAAGAAAAACACAGGTGCAAAAGATAAGGGTAACGCCTTCCCTGAATTCCTTTTTAGGTCTCGCCTGAGCCAGCGCATGCGCTGCCCTGTGGCGAGACATTTAGTGTGTGGGCTTTAAAAAGCCGACCACAGCTTTTTGTGTGGCCTAGAGCGTGCGGTTACGCGCACAATTACGAGCAGAGGCGCCATCTGGCTTTTCTCTCTCATCATGGTGCACGCACACCACTCGCCAGACGTGCCTCCCTTTTTTTTTTTTAAACTTGCAGCGCGAGGCGCGCGCGCTTGTTTAACTCTTCTCTTACGTTTCTTCCCCCACTGTTCTGCCTTTAGCTCCGGCTTCTGCGTCAGCTCTTGCATTCTCTTTCCTACCACTCCCCGCGTTTCTCTTCACCTGCAGCTTCACCCTCTCACATTGCATCTCTTTCACTGCTGGTTTATCTCGTCCTATACTGTTGCTCTCCTCCGCTATTACCTCACTGCATCAGTCACTCTTGTTTTCTCTCTGTCCTTTCCGTTGCTCTCCCCCAGCTGTTTCTGCCCCTCCCCATTTGCCTCTCCTTTTGCTCCCCCCACTGCTGTTTCTCTGTCTCTCCCTCTAGTCCGCACCCGTATGTTTTTTTTGCCGGTTTTATATAGAGCAAAGTCAACCCGAAGGTATTGGAGCGCTTTACATGAGCACCAGTTACAAAAGCAGCCTCTCTGCCATTACGCCACATCTTCGCTCACCTTCTCTCTACTTTTTCCTCCCAACTCTCCGTCTGCTGTTTCCCTATCCTCTGAAAATTCTGTGACCTCGTCTTCCCTGCTGTTCCTATATCTTCCCTGTTACTGTAGTTTCCCCCCCCATCCCTCCGCGCCGTCTAGCTTGCTGCTTCTTGACCCATCCTCTCTGTTAATTCGCCCCCTGTCCTGCTGTTGCTCTTCCTTTGGCGCCCGTCATCTGCTCTCTGTCTCCTCTGCTGGTACCCTTTATCGTTCAACATATCTGTCACTCTTCCTCCATCTGCCCTCCCCCCACACTTTTCTCTTTCCCTACTGTTTATATCTCATTTGGGAATGTTTCTATAAATCACTCTGAATGAGAGGCCTGGGAACGTTATGAGCACTGCTGCAAGGCCGGTGCAACTGGTGCAGTTGTTAATTTTTAATTGAAAAATCGTTTCCGTTTTTTCGGGCTCTGACCAGAAACAAATCTATATCGAATAAGAGGCAAAGTAAATCTTTATTCATCACAGCGCATGACAGACAGACTGGGGTTAATTTCAGCATAAACTTATATTAATCAAGTACAAGGGACACGCCGTTGCTGTATAAAACTCGTGCAGGAAGCCGTTTTACAACAAGCATTTGCAATACAATAGGTCTCACATTTACGCGAGTTTGAGCTATTGACATTGCAAATGACAATGCCTTTTATTTTTGTTTTTGTTTTTAAAGCATAAATAAAAGGCAATGTCATTTACAATGCCAATAGCTTAAACTCGCGTAAATGCGAGACCTATTGCATTGCAAATGCTTGTTCAAGGTTATGGCCGCTCCTGCCCTCCAGAACATTGAAAGCCCTCTAGAGGGGGATATGGGAAGCCAGTCCAAGAGTGCTCTCCTGTCTCTTACCAACTCTGCTGGGGTAAGTAGTGGGGAAAATGACCCCACCTCTGTCGCAGTAAGCACCTATGAGGAGGATTGAGTGTTTCAGATTAATACACAAGTGGCCACCAGCAATAGATTTGAGGCCTTGATCCCACCAGAGGGACCTGGGCAGGAAGGTAAGGTGTACCGTCAGGAGGAGGCTACACATTCTGGTGGTTCTGATGGTCTTGAGGCTTCTGTGGCAGCCGGGGTGCAGCCTAATGAGTCACTGGCTGCTATCCTAATGGATTTAAAGGAATAAATTAAAAGCAGGTTTGAGAAATCTGAAGCCAACCAGTCAGGGATCCAAGCTTCCTGCTCAGCCTTGGCCAACAAACTGGTCTAACTAGCTGCTTGGACCAGATTATTAGAGGAGGAGGTTGTCAAGCAGGACTTGAAGAAGAATACAACTGGGATAGCTCTGTTCTCTAAAGAAAACCAGGGTCTGAAGGAGGATCTAGAGAGGATAGAAAACCAGTCCCAAAGGAATAACCTCAGATTTCTAAATGTCCCTAAGACTGAGTAAGTAAGTAAGTTTATTAATGTTCAGTTATTCAAAATCATTTCATCTTAGCCAGGAAAAGGTAACGGCAGAGATAATAAAAACAGAATAAAAACATACAATAGCAAGGTGTGCTAAACGAAGACCCTACAGTGTGATCCAGGAAGTCCATACCATTCAAGTGCTGCCCACTAAGTGTAGTCTATAAAAATCCAAAAGTCCGTCGTGCTTACAATGATAAAACATGATTTGTGCCTCACGCAGGTTTGTGGTTGCTGTGGCGATGAGTTACTTTAAAATGCTTTTGACTATAAAACATAGTTTCTGCCTAAAACAGGCATGTAAATGATGGCATAACAAATGAGCTGTCCTAAAAACACGCCCTGCTTCGTAATTCCTTTTTAGGTCTCGCCTGAGCCAGCGCATGCGCTGCTCTGGCGAGACTTTTAGTAAGGGCTTCAGAAAATGCTACCACTGTGGCCTAGAGCTTGCGGTTACGCGCGCGAGCGCGCGCTTCCGTCATGGCTCATTAAGTGCATCGCTCGCGGGCAACCTTCCAGCCCGCGATCGCGATCACTTTCACTTTGACGGCCGCGTCACGCGTGCGCGCACACACAACTCCCGTCTTCCATGCCATCACTTGTTTATTTTCCCTTTCACTCTGTTTTTCTGTACCTTTCGCGCACAGGCACGAGCAGAGGCGCCATATGGCTTTCCTCTCGCTCGGCCAAGCGCGCGTGCCTCGCTTCAATGCCCCTCCCCCAGCACAGACTTTTTTCTTTACTTTTGCTACAATCGCGGCACCCGCGCTTTACCTTTAACCATGAGTTAAGCGCCGGTGCCGCGATTGTAGCAAAAATAAAGAAATAAATGTTTTTTTCTATTTCTTTACTTTTGCAGCAATCGCGGCACCGGCGCTTTACTCATGGTTAAAGGTAAGCGCGGGTGCCGCGATTATAGCAAAAGTAAAGAAATAGATGTTTTTTCTATTTCTTTACATTTGCAGCAATCGCGGCACCGGCGCTTACCTTTAACCATGAGTAAAGCGCCGGTGCCGCGATTGCTGCAAAGTAAAGAAATAGAAAAACATCTATTTCTTTACTTTTGCTATAATCGCGGCACCCGTGCTTTACGCGTGGGTGTCCTGGCCAAATTGAACACTCTTGGGCAGTCACTTTTTCTCTTTTACTGCCATGCTTCGCGTCTCTGAAACCAGAAGTGACGAAGTAAAATGTGTGCTGTTTTTGGAGTACTGTGCCACGTTTCTCCTTTTGATTATTTGGAAGCGCTGAATGGAAAAGTTGTTCTACAGTCTGACCAATGATTTTATCGTTAAGAAAGGAGGTCGTCAAATGGTCACTTCTACCTGAGGAGGTTGTTTCTCCCAAGTCTGAAGTTATTTCTGCCTGCCTCCCCTTCACTCTGTGGAACACTACCTTGCCCATGATATGGCTGTACTTCCCTGCATTTCCTGCGACTACTTATGACTTACGGCCTCCTCCTGTCTACTGCTTACAGTCTGACTGTGTGTAACTCTTCTGCCTGTACTTACTTGCTTGCTCTTCATTTAACGGTCCTGGTGCTTGTACCTTCCCTGATTGTTGCCTTCTGACTGCCCACCTGCCTGTATATACTTTGTCTTCCTGTACCTTCCTTGTTTGCTTGCACTTCATCCTGACTGTTCGCCAGCCTGTATCTCTGTAAGCGTGTCTGTACCCTCCCCCTCTGCCTACACTTTCTTCTGATTGTCAGTGGTTATATACTGCATCCACCTTCTAATGAGAGCCAGCATGTCTGTATTCTCTCAGTTCTTCTCACCCTCTGATGTTTTCTACCCACCTTTCCCTGAGGCTGTCTGTCTGCTGGTACTGCGTCCTTGCACCCTATTCTGCTTGACTTGCAGCTTCTCCCTGTAACTCTCTGACGGCGTCACTATGGGTGTGCCTGCCTACATCCACCTGCCACTCTTTCTGCCTGTGAAGGTGCACCTCTGACGTCCTGGCAACTACTCCCTGACTTCATCATTTTGTGTGAACCTGCCCACATCTGCCGCTCACCTATGTTTATAAAACACGTTTTTTTGCAGCCAGATGTTCAGTAAGATAAAGCAATTTCCCCCTAAAAATACAAGCATTTGCAATATCTGGCCTTTTTCACAGTAGGATGGGCTATCATCTGCACATATCTAAAATGGGAACCCAGTTGAGCGAGTGATATAGAGGTTAAAAAGATAACAGCACCTAAAGAACCTTATGATAAACTGTTGTGGTGGTTATTTAATGCTTTTTGTTTGCGCAACAAAACAGAGTGTCTGCTTGGTCCAATTTGCATGAATCCATTCCCGCCAAATGATTCGGGTAAACATCATGATTGTAATATTTCAATGATGTTGTTACCTAAACCGTTTTATTTCAGCGACCTTAGTGAAACCCACGGGGCTAGAGTCAGTTCAGCTCACAACTTCTACTTTATAACTGGAATAGCCTCCACAGTCTTCTTTACGTTTCTACACTTATGTATCCTCATGTATAGTAGCTTACTTTAATAGGATTATATTACCTGGTGGTTAACATTATATTGAAATTTCAGTACAACACTGTAACATACATACACTTTGTCTGCAGAAGACAAAACAATAAATAAAACAAGCCTTGGCATAGTCAATAGGTCTCGCCTTTGGGATCTTATAAGTGTTTAGTTATCCAGCACAATATCCTTGGTGCAACAACATCAACTGTTGCATGGCTAAACACTTATAAGGTCCCAAAGGCGAGACCTATTGGCTATGCCAATGCTTGTTAGAAGGATGTGTCTCTTGTATGGTATGCGCCTCAGTCATGTTTGTAAAAAGTGCTTTCAAAGATAAAACATGGATTGTGCCTCACACAGATTTATAGTGATATATTCCTAGACTTCAATGACCATCTTGGGCATTTTTAGGTTTTGTGTTACAGATTTCATAAACTTTATAAGGTGCCCAGATAGCTGACATGATTCACCTCGTAGACAGGTAAAAACAGCAAATCCACATCTCCTTATGTTTAGGATTCAAAGTATTGGTCAGAGAGAATAGCGGCTCAAGGGTTTCAGGGCTTCACATATGCAGATTACGTGTGTTAGAGCTTCTTCTGTTTTACCTCACCATCTGCATCGTGCATCAACTTCTCCCTCATTACGGCCATACCAGTAGCCTCCTAGGGGTATTAGTCCAAAGCGCATTCTCATGAGGGCATACTTTGTGTGGTAAGGGAGCGGCGGGTGCAGGTAATCAGGTAGGGTGCCAGGGGAGTCGTTTCGCAGCCCAGATGCCATGATATTTAGATTTTAAGTCCCTTAAATCCTGTTCCCATTAAATTATATTTTCTTGCTTTGTTAGCAATTTTGCCTGTTCTTCATGGTAGACTGTTGTTTAGTAGATCTTCTGCATTTAGGGCCCCATACATCAAACTAAAAACCGGTCGCAAACGGGCAGATTCTCAGAATCTGCCCCTTTGCGACCGGTATTTTTGCATTTGGGATGCATCATCCCAAATCGCAAATTGCGATTGCATTTAAGGAATCGCAAATTGCGATTCCTTAAATGCAATGCGAGAAGCAATTTGAAATAGCGATTTCGCTACTAGGGGTCGCAAATTACCGAAAATAAAACTGGTCGGTAATTTGCAAAAACTTTGAAAAATGCACTAAAGTGCATTTTTCAAAGTTACATGTTACACACACACATGCCCTTGGGGCATGTGTGCGCGCAACATGGGTGCACATTACAATATCAGGGGTGCAACAGGGTGTCCTTTTGACACCCTTGCACCCTTGAAATTGCATGCGCAATTTGCGAGTACCTAATGGGTACTCGCAAATTGCGCATGGAATTCCCATTCATTCCTATGGGCCTGTAGGCCCATAGGAATGAATGGGAAGGCATTCCTTAATTGCGACTCGCAATTTGCGAGTCGCAATTAAGGAATTTGGAGGAATCGCTATTTTTTAAGCGATTCCTACATGCATTGGCTTTTGCTATTCCTTATTAGCGAATCCTTATTTTTCGCTAATAATGAATCGCAAATGGCATTTTTGATGCATGTGCCAGTTAAAGCCTTAATTGTGGTTGCCAAAAGCAGACCCCAGTGTGAACTGCGGGACTGGAATTTCTCCCAGAGCAGTTGTTTCATTGTACCTGTTGGGGCCATTTGCAATGATCGGCAGTACGTTATGAATTTTGCCCTTAGAATCAGATCCTGCTTTGTCAGTTTGAGTTCTAGCCTTATTTGTGAGTGACTAGTACAATCTGGAAGGGCAAAGATATGCCAATAGCAGATACATTGCTGTTTGTCTAACCACTCATGGAGGTTGTCCTTAAACACCATTGTACCATATGTTAATGTGGGCATCATCTTAACCGCCACCACCATTAGATGGGCCTCTAAATTTTGGCATGCAACGCTTCTTTTATGTTGGCTCATCTTGTATGTCAGGTGTTTTGCATTTGTTTTCAAGGTGCCCAGCTGTGAGTTCTTACCCCCTCTTCCATCCAGTGTAGCACAGGGGTACTTGAAACTTGTTGTTCTTTCAAGTCTTGATCCTCCAATCGACCAGGCACCATTTTTAATCAGGCATCTACCAAAGATCATTGTTTTTGTCTTTTTCAGGCTAATGGTAATTTAATTTGCTGTGCAATATTGTTTGAGAGAATCCAATGATCTCTGAACGCCAATTTGAGTATAGTCGAGTACCACCATGTCATCTGCATATTGCAGAACGTTTATTTTCTTCTTTGCCAGATATGGCGGGCACCTCCTTGGAACTACCAGGTAGCTTTCTAAATCTGCAATTTAAAGATTAAAAAGCAGAGGGGCTAGTACACAGCCCTGTTTCAGCCCTTTGTTGATGAAAATATTTTCTGACGTCGCCCAATTTGATATTAATTTAACTCTGACCCATGTATCACTGTATAGTGATACTATTGCCATTAAGAGGTGTGATGGTATCTGCCACTTCTTTAACTTTTCCCATATCTGCCTTTGGGGATATTATCGAAAGCATTGGTGGAGTCGATAAAAGCAGCATTTAATGGAAAGGCTATGGGGCTCATTGCTTCGTCGATAAGGCTGTGGCTGTGTTTTTGGAAACTAGTTTGAAACCATGGAATCAATTTTCTCTGTTTGGCCCACGTTTCAAGCTCTTCATACAATAATTAGTATAGCACTTCCTGTCAACATCAAATAGTTCTATCATTCAGTAGTTTGCAGGTGAAGCTCTATTTCCCTTTTAGTATATAGCTACTAGAGTTGAGCCCCTCCAGCTTTCCGGAACAGTTGCCATAGGATGGCATTAAGAGAAAAGCTGGATTAAGATAGGCGTCCAGAGGCTCAGGTCATCTTTTAATAGGGCTGCGGGCAGGCCATTAGGCCCTAGTGCCCCAGCAGATCTCTTACTACTTAAGGCTGTTTCGACCTTTTGTATGGGCGGCCATGCGTTGGTTCTGGTCGGTGTTCTTGCGAAGGCCCTTTCCCTCTCCCGGAGGGGAGCTCCTTAGGGCCAAATGAGTGCACTTGTCGAAGGCTTAGGCTGATGCCCTGTAGAGATCCCACCAGATGGGCTGATTTGGCTGTTATCTCCTGTGGGCAATTGCGAATGTTTGTTATACAAGCGGGTGTAGACATCTTCTGGGCAAGTAGAGGAGGAGCAGTAGAGCTGCTTTATATGATCAGCCTATTGTTTGGCAGTGATGTGGCAGACTTTTTGGGTTTGTGTGTTGGTAAGATTGCTCACTAGATGCCAGAATTTCTTAGAGTCTTTTAGCTTGAGTGCAGCGTGTAGTTTAGCCCATGTTGGATTGTTATTTGTCCGATTGTTCACCTATAGCTGCCTTCTGTATGCTTGCCTTAATTTTCTTATTCTTTCTTGGGTTCCTTTTGGAGCCCGGTTTTTGTACTTTTGGTCGTGGAGTGCTTTACTCAACTCTTTTCTGGCCCTCCTGTTTAGGTGTACTTTTAGGGCCTTCTGCAAGGCAACCGGTTATTAGTTCTTTTCCCTCTTACCTTTGTGAAGCCTTTCTATAAAAGCTGCACTTTGCATACCAATTTGAGGGCTTTCATTTGCCAGTTTATTCTTTTAATTGGAACAGATTCTTCATGGATGACTCAACGTCTTAATTGCTTGGTGGGTTACTACCATTAATTTGATCTTACATGCAGTTACCGCATGGTCACTAGTTATTCTCGGGGTGATCTGAAAACCCTTGATAGCATGAAAATGTTCTATTGAGAACCAGATGTACTCCAGAGTTGCTGGTCTCAGGGTGGAGAAATGAGTATAAGCAGCAGGGTGATCGGATGTTGCTCTGCAATTGAAACTGCACAATCCTAGGGCCTCTAGGGCATTAATCAGATTGGCACCAAATTTGTCCTGCCTGTGGTCCTGAGTGGACACTTCTGGGATACCCCAGTGTTCATCCTCCCATTCTTTCCATTACTCGCAGATTTTATTTATGAGTACATTTGCATTAAAATCCCCTCCAATTAGTAGCTGAGTTGTGGGATATTCATCTCACAGATTGTCTAAGTGTCTCAGTAATGATTTCACAGTCTTGCTTTTCTGAGCCAGTGTTGGATGTAAATATATATTTCCAATGATTGAGGGTTCGTACGATCACTTTTGCTTTTCGGTTGGTCAATTTTTACTATAAGGGCATCCTCTTTTCCTGCCCAGAATACAGTAGAGTTTACTGTCAAGTCACTCTTTATTTAGATTGCGACCCCTCCACTAGGACGCCCACCACATTGAGAGGGTAGGGCGGGTGATGCAAAGTTTGCATACTCCAGGAACTGATCCTGCTCCTGACTACAGGTTTCCTGCAGGCAGTTGATGTCGTACTTAGTGAGTTCCCCAAGTTCCCTTTGTTTGCCTCCTTGCTCCGATAGACCTCTCACATTCCAATAGCAGATTTTTATCTCCCGCATAGTCGGGCTAGTTCTATTTATCTTGCGCTGATTGTGAACAGTCATTTAGGCCGCCAGCCAGTCAGGTCCAGTTGGACTGGAAGAGAGGTGGGGGTATGTCCTCTGCTTTATTAGTTTTGCGGCCTGTGTAGCCATAGCTTTTTCTCATTTCCACATATTCTGCTTCTGCCCAAAGGTGAAGTGCTTCCCCTTGATACTCATTTGGCCCTTTTGGAGAGGGCATATTTGTTGCAACTTGCTCATTTGCGCCTTCAGCGTTCCTCAATACTGATATGGTTTTAGGGCCTCAAGCATGTTTTCTAGTAGGCTGACATGGGTTAGGGGCAGAGGGGTTGAGAAACATGGAATATCTCTCTAGCAAGGTGTACAAAAATGTTATGCCTCACCTAGATCATTGTTGTTTGTGATTTATAAAGCTTAAGGCAAACTTCTCCTCCTTGAAACACGATCTCACTTCGTTCATTTCTTTCCTTCTACCCAGGAAATTTTAAAGCCCAGTATTCCATCCCCTTTGATCTCAAGTTTTCTGGGCCTAGCAGTTTGGTTGTCAGTCTTAGGATATTTTGCTTATTCAAAATGTCCCACTTTCCTTGGGAGACATATTCAGGTTGCAGAGTAATTATTTTTGTGCCCATAGGAGACACCTCCATTGCTGTTCTCTTTTCGGGCTGAAGCAATTCCTTGGGGAGTCCTTGTATTTGAGATTTGATTGGCATTATGGTTGGAACATCCACACTCTTGAGTGGCCTAAGTGTGGGGCTGTTTGGTTCTTCCCCCTGTTTCCTCTGGATGTCCCATTTTACCAGGCAGTGTTGTTTGGGGTGCTCCCCATGACCATTATTTATTTCAATTTTCATTTCCATATGGGGCATTGTTGTAAGTGATGGTAACGTTTGTTGTATTTCATTTGGACGTATCTCTTGTCGCTCCTCTAGATATCTGCTGCCCGCTACCAGCTCCTCTTGTATTGTGTTGCTCTAGAGACTGTGGCCTTGCATTAGATGGAGCAGGTTTGATGTTGTCAATTACCATGTTGGCTTCCGTGGGGTGGACTGATAGTTCGCTGGTTAGATTGGTAGGTTCCTTACTAGGGGTATTTCTTAGAAAAGTTAGGTACGACTTATGTTCCTGTTTTAATTGGGTTGGTTCAGGTGATTCAGGCTTTATATTTTCCAAAATGGAAGTAGCAATTACAGGCCTTTCGTGCCTTTGTTATTTTTATTCAATTTCCTAAGGCTTTTTTTGTTTTTCCTGGACAATTAACTCCCATTGTTATCCATCTTCCCATTTTCATTTGCTTGTGGCAGAGATGCTTTCTGTCCAGCTGCCTGGTCCTGTGTTGCCTGATCGCGGCTGAGAGGCTGCAGCTCAGCAGTAGTGATCATAACAAGAGAAGAAGAAGAAGTAGAAATAGAAATGGAAGAAATATGCACTGGAGAGTCCTTAGCTGACGTTTTGCCCTGCGTGCTTGCGGCTACTTGTCGGCCGGAGCTCACTTTTATGTCATGTATCTGTGTTTGCATTATTTCTGGTAAAGTGGATAACTTTCCCACTATCGGGTCACACTGGCAATATATTGCTTTGTTCTTTGCAAAGTCCTGTGCCCGCCTAATTAATGAGTCTAAATGGTCCAGTTTTGCATCAATCGCTATCGTGACAGTTGCCAGGGTTTGCAGCAAGCTTATCTGGGCGTCCAGTTTATCGGTGTGCAGGCTACTAGCCCTGGTGATAGCTGTAAGAGTTATTAGAACATTGCCACCTTCTGCTCCTATGCCATCAAAAGATCCTAACAACGGAGTCTCTGAAGTTCCCGGGCAGTAATAAGTTTGATTTTCCACTTCAACTTAGTCCCTTTCCTCCACTGACTCTACTTGAGAGGCCTGTAGGTCATATTCTGCTGCTGCTGTAGCAAAGGCAAGATCTTCCTCTACTTTGGCCTCCACCTCAGATTTTATAAAGGCTCTATGCGGGGACAGGTTTTCTTCTACTTTGTCGTCAGCTTTGGTAGGGGTCGTTGCCTCAGAGTTCCAATTCATAATATGCAAAGGAGCATTCTTAACTATAATCTCTGGAAAGAGACAAGGGCCTGCGGATGTAGGGCTCCAGTTTGGCCATATTTCGAGTTCAAAGTCATTCATATTTTCATTGGTGGCTATTACTTGTTTCTGTGAACTTCCTCCCTCAATATTTGACGATTTTTCTGCTGTGAGTTTTGTG
Source organism: Calotriton arnoldi (assembly GCA_963921515.1). NCBI lineage: Eukaryota > Metazoa > Chordata > Amphibia > Caudata > Salamandridae > Calotriton > Calotriton arnoldi. The sequence continues at coordinate 1,877,000 of CAWUFW010002022.1, forward strand.
TATTGTGGGTGTTCAGGAATATCCATAGTATCCTTTTTCTTAATGGCCTTTTCCATAATGACCTTTTCCTCCCACTAAGGAGTTTACCCCTCTCTGTGATGAGAGTATTTGATTAAACGGAGACTTGTTGGTCCGGCCCTACTGGGATGTTGTTTTGCTCCAGGTTCCTGTTTGAGTTTTTCGCATTTAGGCAGCCATCGCTAAGTGATCTAATTCTTCCTCCTTCCGGGCTCTCTGAATGATGTTGAGATTGATATACCTATCTTAACAGGGCAGAATTGCTGATTCCTTCGGCAGTCTTCATGCAAAAATCCCTTATCGAACGCTCCCCTTTTGTAGATCGCTTTACACTTGGGAAGTGCAAGTGGATCTTATCAAAGTTTTCAGCCCGTTCCTGCTTTTTTGCTGGATAGGGGTCTTCAGTAATTACAGACAGTCTTTTCCGTTTTGGAGGGAGAGGCCCTAAGTGTGAATTTGAGTCATACATCTCCGATGGAAGGCTTGGGTTGGTTAGATTTCTCCTGTAGGTAGTAAACCTGACATGTCACATGTTTCTCGTATCCTTTGTTAGGCTGGTGCCACCTTTCTGTACACACCTTAGCACAGGTCATGATACAGGGGGCATGAGCACACCAGATATCCAAGACAGGCAAAGCAGTAAGACTGATGTACAGGCAGGACTCAAGGTTTTTGATGGCTGATGATTAATTGATTGTCGTTATTGTTTCTCTGCTAATGGTGCTGGTCCACCTAGGCGTGGAGCAAGCCGCACCGGCCTAAGGTCGGCTGCTTCTGGGCCACTGCAGAGGGGAACTGAGGCCTAGTGCTAGCTGCACACTATTTTCCAATATCCCTGGTCGTTGGTCGTCAATAGTTGAGGCCAGCCAACTGCTCAATCTAGCACAAACTAATCAAATTTGCTCCAGAGCTCCAGGCAATAGGGAAACAGTAATGAAACACCAATAAAATACGTATAACTCACTATAGCCTAGCGTAGGGGTCCAGTGTCAGGTTCTGGCTAGTTTCGGCTGTGGCTCTGGCAGCGTGTGGCAGTTCTGGCTGTCGCAGCGAGCGAAGATGTATTTGTGGCGAGCATATGGCGAAGAACGGCAGCGGGCGGGTGCAGGCTTCCTCGGGATCCGGACCAAGCCAGACCCGGTCCCGGACCTGGTCAAAGGCTCAACTTCTGTGTCCCTGTGTCGAATGGCAAACACTGCCCCCGGCATCTCAGTCTTCACTCGGTCCTCACTGGTAAAGCTGCTGCCATGAAGATGAGCGAAACCACGCCCATACATTTCCGTTTCCACCTGCCTCCTCAGCATCTCAGGCGGAGATGTGAAGTTTTTCATAATTGCTTTGTTGAGCGAGACAGTGCTAAAGGACAGGTCAGATATCAACCTTGAACAGGACATCCAGAGGGCACATAGGGATCCCTTTAAAATGAATCTGAATCAAGAGAAGCCAAGGAAGATCTTGGTTAATTTCCTCTCATAAGCAGTGAAGGAGGCAATCCTGGGTCTAGCCCTGAAGAGCGGGTCCTTTACCACTAAAGACTTCGCCTTCATCCTCAGATCCGATGTCTGTAAAGCAACAGACCAGCGGCAGTGGAAGCTTAGAAGAAGAATGGAGGAGCTTCACAAATTGGGAAACAAGGCACAGCTAAGATTCCCGGCAACGTTGAGAATCATGTGGAACAATCAGATGTTCAACTATCGTGCCTTGGAGGAGGTAGATACGTGGATCGATTCCATTAAAAGAGGGGAAAATTCCTAAATCTTTGAACCCCAAATCCTAGTGCCTTTAAAGTATGATTCTGCGGGGGCGGTGAGGGCAGGGGGGGGGGGTTCTGCACAGTAGTTTAGCATTGAGACAGTGTTCAGTGCACCTCCCGGGGACGCTCTTAGGCATTCAGTATGTCTATAAGCAGGGGGAGGGTTCCCCAGGGTGGTGTAGGGGAGGGGTGTGGGTAAAGGTACGGGATGGGATGGGGAGCAGTGGGAGAAAATAAAAATAAAATAGTCCTCAGTTTCACCCTTTGAGTTCATCCTATCAACGGGGTTGAATTACGTCAGTATTAATGGGGGGCGTTAAGGAGTTACGTTTTTTAACCTGGAATGTGAACGGCCTTAGGTCTATATGGAGGCAGAAGTTGATGCTTCGGTATTTGGTGAAGAGTTTAGCCCATATTATGATGCTGCAGGAGCCACATCTCACTGCAATTTAAATTAAAGCCCTGTTTGCTAAATATAGGTAGTTAGAGAGCTAGATGGTTCCGGCACTAGTTGAGTACTGTAAGAGGGTCACAATTTTGGTTTGGAGAGGGGCCAGGGTAGAGGTTGTGTACTCAAAAACAGACAGTTGAGGTAGGTGGGCTCTGGCGGGGATGAGACGTGCTGGATATGATTTCTTATGTGCAGGCTACTATGACCCAACGTAGATGATCCTCAACATTTATTAAATCTGGAGTGGAATTTGGTGGAGTCATCACTGCCGGTTATATTAGGGGTGATTTTAATATTCTAATGGATTCTACCTTAGATAGATCATTCAGGAGAGATTCAATCAATCAATCAATCAGGGGAGATTGTAAACGCGCTACTCACCCGAGAGGCTCTCAAGGCGCGGGGGGGGGTGGGGTGGGTCCGCAGTTACATTCAGCCGAGGAACCAGGTCTTGAGCACCTTCCTGAAGGTGGTCAGGGAGGGGGCGCGTCTGATGTCAATCGGGACCTCGTTTCAGGTCTTGCCCGCGTTGTAGGAGAAGGATCTTCCCCCTGCTTTGGCTCTGCAGATGCGCAGGGTCTCGGCGAGGGCGAGGTTGGCGGATCGGAGGTCTCTTTTGGGTACGTGGAAGGTGATTTTATTGTTGAGGTATTGGGGTCCGGTGTTGTGGAGGTATTTGTGGGCGTGGGTGAGTATCTTGAAAGTAACTCTCTTCTCGATGGGGAGCCAGTGGAGATTCCGAAGGTGTTGGCTGATGTGTTCGTGTCGAGGGATACCGAGGACGAGTCTGGCGGCGGTATTCTGTATCATTTGGAGCTTGCAGAGTAGAGACTTGTTTATGCCGGCGTAGAGGGCGTTTCCGTAGTCTAGTCTGCTGGTCATGAGTGCGTGGGTAACTGTCTTCCTTAACTCGGGGGGATCCATTTGAATGTCTTTTGAAGGATGCGGAGGGTGTTGAAGCAGCTGGAAGCGACGGCGTTGACCTGCCGGTTCATGGAGAGGGAGGAGTCGAGTACGATGCTGAGGTTTCTGGGGTGGTCTGTGGGGGTAGGGGGGCTGCCGAGGGCAGTGGGCCACCAGGTGTTGTTCCATGCTGATGGGGTGTTTCAGAGAACGAGGACTTCTTTCTTCTCCGAGTTGAGCTTCAGGCAGCTGTTGCTCATCTAGGATGCGACCTTCTGCATACCTTCCCGGAAGTTGAGTCTGGTGGTGGTGGGGTCTGTGGTGAGGGAGATGATGAGCTGGGTGTCATCAGCATAGGTGACTATGCTGAGGCCGTGTTGTCTGACGATGGCGGCAAGGGGGGCCATGTAGACGTTGAAGAGGGTTGGGCTGAGAGATGATCCCTGGGGCACTCCGCAGTTGATTTCCGTGGATTTGAAGAGGAAGGGTGGCAGCCTGATCCTTTGGCTTCTGCCGGTGAGGAACGAGCGGATCCAGTCGAGGGCGGTTCCTTGTATGCCGGCGTCGTGTAGTCTGGCGGCGAGTGTGCGGTGGGAGTCGGTGTTGAACCCTGCTGACAGGTCGAGCAGGATCAGGGCTGCGGTGTGGCCTTGGTCGAGGAGTTTGCGGATGTAGTCTTTGGCGGCGAGTAGGGCGGTCTCGGTGCTCCTGAATCCGGATTGAGAAGGGTCGAGGATGGAGTTGTCTTCGATGAACCTTGTTAGTTCTGCGTTGACGGTCTTCTCAGCTCAGCAACTTTTGCCGTGAAGGGGAGGAGCGAGATGGGCCGGTAGTTCTTGAGGTCTGTGGGATCTGCTGAGGGCTTCTTGAGCAGGGGTCTGACTTCTGCTGTTTCCAGTTGTCGGGGAAGGTGCCGGTCTCGAAGGTGGTGTTGGTGGTGCGTCGTAATTCTGGCGCGATGGCGGTGGCGGCTCTGTGGTAGATGTGTGGTGGGCAGGGGTCTGTGGGGGCCCCCGAGTGGATGCCTTTCATGGTCAAGGAGGTCTTTTCGGTCGTGACCGGTGTCCAGGAGGAGATGGTGGGCAGGTTAGCGTTGCCGGAGAGACAGATGGTTGTGGAGTCGGGTGTTTGGTCGTTGAAGTTGTCATAGAGGTTTTTGATCTTCAGGTGGAAGTAGGATCCAAGCTTGTCACAGAGGTCCTGGGAAGGGGCGATGTCCGTGGCTTCGCTCGGGGGCCTGGTGAATTCCTGGATGACGCTGAAGAGTCCCTTGGAGTTGCTGGAGTTGGCAAGGATTTTGTTGTGGATGAAGGTCCTTTTGGTGGTTCGTTGGTGGTACTCCGTCATGGCGCTCTTGTAGCAAGTATGGTTTTCAGATGTCTTGTTGTTTCTCCAGTTCTTCTCGAGGCGTCTGCACGTGTGTCTGGCTTCTTGGAGGTCGGTAGTGAACCAGGCGGCCTTCCTGGGACGCTGTCTGTTGGAGTTGCGTTGCGGGCCCATCTTGTCTGCACAGTTGGAGATCCATGTGTGAAATTCCCAGGCTGCGTGGTTGGCGTCAGTTGCCGCTGTGGGGGTGTCCCGGGTGAGGGTGGAGTTAAGCTGCTCCTCGGTGACTCTGCTCCAGTTCCTTCGTGGAGGGCGTGGAGCGGGTTTGGGCGGCTTAGGTGTGTCGACGAGGAAGTGTACGCAGTGGTGGTCTGTCCATGGGGGTTGCGTGGTGTGGCTGAAGTGGACGCTGTTTCCTCCTGTGAAGATGGGGTCGAGGGTGTGTCCTGCCTTGTGGGTCGGCATGGTGACGAGTTTCAGTCCGATGTTGGCAAGGTTGTCCCAGAGTGTGGTGGAGTTGGGGTCGCTGGGGTTGTCGAGGTGGAAGTTCAGGTCTGCGATGAGTATGTAGTCCATGGAGGCGATGGCGTGGGGTGCGATGAGGTCGGTGATGGTGTTGGCGAAGAGGGCCCAGGGGCCGGGGGTCTGTAGGCGAGGGTGCCGCGGAGTGTGGAGTTGGGGCTGGTCTGGATCTGGAAGTGCAGGTGTTCGGCCACGGGGAAGATGTCGCTTGAGGTGGAGAGGCGGAGGGAGTTTTTGTGCGCGATGGCGAGTCCTTCTCCCGGGCGGTTGGGGCGGTCCTTCCCCTGGATCTTGTACCTGTCCGGGATGGCGATGGCGATGTCAGGGGCAGAGGAGGTGTTGGTCCAGGTTTCTGTGAAGAAGGCGACGTTGGGTGAGAGGGTGTCCAGGAGGTTCCAGATCTCTACGGCGTGTCTTTGCATGGAACACACGGTGAGGAATATGCATCTTAGGGCGTCAGCGGTGTTGGCGGCGGGGGCGGTGGTGAAGGTCTGGCGGCAGTGGCGACAGGAGAACTGGCCGTGGGTTGTGTTCGGCGTGGACTGCTGGCAGTTGCTGTTTCTTGCAGGTTTGAGTGCGAGGAGGGTGGCTGAGTCGTAGTGTTGGATGGTCGGAGATCCAGGGTCCCTGGCGCTGGTCGCGGTCGGGTTGCGGACGGGCACAGACGGACTTGCCTTTGGCGCGCCAGCGGCGCTACAGCACAGCGGCCACCATTAATAGGGAAGGGGGAGGGACGTGCAGCTGGGAGGTGGGAGCGGGAGCTGGCAGAGGTGAGGGGCCGCAGGGGAAGCAGCAGCGGGATGAACAACGGGCAAAAAACACAACAGGAGTAAAATGCTAGTACAGTAATCAGTAATCCCAGAAAAAACACAAGAATCACAGCACAAGAAATAAAAGTAATCAGTGATCCCAGAAAAAAACACAAGAATCACAGCACAAGAAATAAACAGAAAATCAGACCAGAAGTCGTGTCAGGCACAGCAGGAGGAGAGGAGGCAGCACGAAGTGGGCACAAGCAGGACCTGGGCCGCATCGAACACCTCCCAGGAGGACGTGAGCGGGGTCAGCGGTGAATGCGCAGACAGCGGAGCTGCGGGGAGAAGAGCAGTTCTCAGACCAGGATTGTACTCACACACAACAGGCTAGGTAGTCTTTGAATAGTATGTTGCAGGATCTGGTGTTGGTAGAAGGGTGGTGGCATTTAAAGGGCCAGATAACAGGTTACACATTCCATAGTAAAAAATCCGGTCACTATTCAAGGCTTGATTATATTTTTGTTGATAGAGTCCAAGCAGATAAAATAAAAGAGGTCAATTACCTCCCAGACACATCTCTGATCACTCGGCAGTTACCATGCTTCTCCAATGTCCAGGAGGTAGGCTGAATACAAGGTTAGACGGTGGATGCGGTCTCCTCTTGGATGCTGGAGTTGTAGCTGCCTTGAGAAAAGCAAGTGCTGATTTCTTTTTGGACAATGCAGGCTCGGCTTCCCCTGCTGTTATCTGGGATACTTATAAAGCGTTCATGCGGAGGATTCTGCAGTCAAGTGTGTTTCAAAAATTGATTAGAGAGGGCTGATGTGGCTAGACTGGAGCAAGAGGTTGGGCTATTAGAGGATGCCCTGTGGGTACAAAACAATCCACAGTGTAGGGAGCAAGTATTGAAGAAGCTGGAGGAGGCACAGATTAATTTTAAAATCAAGCTTGACAACAAGTGTAGGGAAAAGGTGGTGTATGAATCAGATTGAGTATGGTAAATGATCAGGAGCATTTTAGGCATGGAAGGTGAAAGCTGAAAGGTCTAGGAACATCATAAAGGAGTTGATCATAAACTCCCAGGGGATAGCTCCAATAAAGCTGAGAAAATGCAGGGGCCCCTGACTTCCGTCTTTTCAGAATTATATGCAGCAGAGCTATTTCCAAAGCCGTAAAGGCTCTGGGAATGTCTGAGGGATAGGGGCCGCCCTGAGCTCACAGAGCCGGGCAGGGAGTGCCTGGAAGCGCAGATCACAGAGGAGGAAATCTAGGAGCATTTAATTCATATTAGGAAAGGGAAGATGGCAGGCATTGACACCATTCCCTCGGAGGTTTACAAACTGCTGAATGTAGAGAGCCGCCCAATATCTGTGAAACTGTTCACCTCAATCTATCTAGGCAACGCTCAGATTCCTGATTCATGGATGAAGCTACACTAGTTCTGATTCCAAAGCATGCTAAAGACCCCAGAAGCAAAAGACACACAATTGATGGGCGGAATGCAGAACAAATGAAAACATTCACCCCCAGTCAAGAGATCGGGGTTAAATCCATCATTCTTTTGCTCACCGTGCCACCCCAGTTTAGACCTGGCCATATGCAAATCAGTCTTGACCCTGTGCCTCATGGGAACAGTCCAGCCCGAACTGCTAAGCCAGGTCCTCCCTGGACCGGAAACAAGCATCCTAGGACCGGTTTTGGGGTTTCACCCCTCCTCAGCCAGGATAGCTTGAATCCAGTGGCACAGTGAGCCCAGGATCCACGTCTGGGCATACCCGGCGCACTTAGGGCGAGGAAGCAAAAGACACACAATTGATGGATGGAATGCAGAACAAATCAAAACATTCACCCCCAGTCAAGAGATCTGGGTTAAATCCATCATTCTTTTGCTCACCATGCCACACCAGTTTAGACCTGGCCATATGCAAATCAGTCTTGACCCTGTGCCTCATTGGAACAGTCCAGCCCGAACTTCTAAGCCAGGTCCTCCCTGGACCGGAAACAAGCATCCTAGGACCGGTTTCGGGGTATCACCCCTCCTCAGCCAGGATAGCTTGAATCCAGTGGCACAGTGAGCCCGGGACCCACGTCTGGGCATACCCGGCGCACTTAGGGCGAGGAAGCAAAAGACACACAATTGATGGACGGAATGCAGAACAAATCAAAACATTCACCCCCAGTCAAGAGATCTGGGTTAAATCCATCATTCTTTTACTCACCATGCCACCCCAGTTTAGACCTGGCCATATGCAAATCAGTCTTGACCCTGTGCCTCATGGGAACAGTCCAGCCCGAACTGCTAAGCCAGGTTCTCCCTGGACCGGAAACAAGCATCCTAGGACCGATTTTGGGGTTTCACCCCTCCTCAGCCAGGATAGCTTGAATCCAGTGGCACAGTGAGCCCGGGACCCACGTCTGGGCATACCCGGCGCACTTAGGGCGAGGAAGCAAAGACACACAATTGATGGACGGAATGCAGAACAATTCAAAGCATTCACCCCCAGTCAAGAGATCTGGGTTAAAACCATCATTCTTTTGCTCACCATGCCACCCCAGTTTAGACCTGGCCATATGCAAATCAGTCTTGACCCTGTGCCTCATGGAAACAGTCCAGCCCGAACTGCTAAGCCAGGTCCTCCCTGGACCGGAAACAAGCATCCTAGGATCAGTTTTGGGGTTTCACTCCTCCTCAACCAGGATAGCTTGAATCCAGTGGCACAGTGAGCCCGGGACCACGTCTGGGCATACCGGGCGCACTTAGGGCGAGGAAGCAAAGACTCACAATTGATGGACAGAATGCAGAACAAATCAAAAATTCACCCCCAGTCAAGAGATCTGGGTTAAATCCATCATTCTTTTGCTCACCATGCCACCCCAGTTTAGACCTGGCCATATGCAAATCAGTCTTGACCATGTGCCTCATGGGAACAGCCCAGCCCGAACTGCTAAGCCAGGTCCTCCTGGACCGGAAACAAGCATCCTAGGACCAGTTTCGGGTTTCACCTCCTCAGCCAGGATAGCTTGAATCCAGTGGCACAGTGAGCCCGGGACCCACGTCTGGGCATACCCGGCGCACTTAGGGCGAGGAAGCAAAAGACACACAATTGATGGACGGAATGCAGAACAAATCAAAACAAAACATTCACCCACAGTCAAGAGAAACTGGGGTGGCATGGTGAGCAAAAGAATGATGGATTTAACCCAGATCTCTTGACTGGGGGTGAATGTTTTGATTTGTTCTGCATTCCGTCCATCAATTGTGTGTCTTTGCTTTCTTGCCCTAAGTGCGCCAGGTATGCCCAGACATGGGTCCTGGGCTCACTGTGCCACTGGAATCAAGCTATCCTGGCTGAAGAGGGGTGAAACCCCGTAACCGATACTAGGATGCTTGTTTCCGGTCCAGGGAGGACCTGGCTTGGCAGTTCGGGCTGGACTGTTCCCATGAGGCACAGGGTCAAGACTGATTTGCATATGGCCAGGTCTAAACTGGGGTGGGATGGTGAGCAAAGAATGATGGATTTAACCCAGATCTCTTGACTGGGGGTGAATGTTTTGATTTGTTCTGCATTCCGTCCATCAATTGTGTGTCTTTGCTTTTTCGCCCTAAGTGCGCCAGGTATGCCCAGACGTGGGTCCTGGGCTCACTGTGCCACTGGAATCAAGCTATCCTGGCTGAAGAGGGGTGAAACCCCGTAACCGATGCTAGGATGCTTGTTTCCGGTCCAGGAGGACCTGGCTTGGCAGTTCGGGCTGGACTGTTCCCATGAGGCACAGGGTCAAGACTGATTTGCATATGGCCAGGTCTAAACTGGGGTGGCATGGTGAGCAAAAGAATGATGGATTTAACCCAGATCTCTTGACTGGGGGTGAATGTTTTGATTTGTTCTGCATTCCGTCCATCAGTTGTGTGTCTTTTGCTTTCTCGCCCTAAGTGCGCCAGGTATGCCCAGACGTGGGTCCTGGGCTCACTGTGCCACTGGACTCAAGCTATCCTGGCTGAAGAGGGGTGAAACCCCGAAACCTGTACTAGGATGCTTGTTTCCGGTCCAGGGAGGACCTAGCTTGGCAGTTCGGGCTGGACTGTTCCCATGAGGCACAGGGTCAAGACTGATTTGCATATGGCCAGGTCTAAACTGGGGTGGCATTGTGAGCAAAAGAATGATGAATTTAACCCAGATCTCTTGACTGGGGGTGAATGTTTTGATTTGTTCTGCATTCCGTCCATCAATTGTGTGTCTTTTGCTTTCTCACCCCAGAAAGGCAGACTTTTATCAACCAATATCATTATTGAATGCCGACCACAAGGTTTTTACACGTATTCTGGATGGACGTCTGGCTAAATTAGCCCGAGCTAATCACCCTGATCAGAAAGGCTTTATACCAAAGCGGCAAATTAATGAGCTAATGCAGCAACTGATTGGAACTATCGATTTGTCTACCACCTACTCAATACCCTTGGCAGTGGTCACAATTGATGCTTCTAAGGCTTTCGATACGGTGTGTCGAGTTTACTTATGAAAGGTTCTGGAAGTAATGGGTTTCAGTGACTGTTTTATTTTGACACTTCAGAGGCTGTATGAGAACTTGACGGCCCAAATTTTGTTTAATGGCGCTCTGACAAAGGGCTTTGGAATCTGTAGGGGCACAAGATAGGGTTGTCCTCAGTCCCCTCTCCTTTTTGATGTTTACATTGAGCCATTTGCGCCAACTTCTAAGTGGGGACATGCAGGTAGACCCTTACACCCCCCATATTATAGTAACAAGATAGCTCTTCATGCGGATGATCTCATAGTATACACATCGGACCCCGCCCATACTGTCCCTGCAGTGGAAAGGCTGGTGGATGAGTTTGGGGTCCTATCAGGGTATTTGGTCAATAATTCAAAATCAGAGGTCATGAATGTTGTTAACTGGGCTGGGTAGATTAAGACTGAGATTAGGTACCTGGGTATTGTAATCATCCACCCCTTGGAGGCAGTTCCACTAAATAACATAGAGAGGGTGATGAAGGAGGTGGATTTGTCGTTAGATGGAGGAGCTTGCCTTTGACAATTTTCAGGCGAGAAAACTTGATTAAAATATCGGTACTCCCCAAGCTGACGTATCCTTTAATTGCATCCCTCTTACATTTCTGAGAGGGGCCATAGCTAAGATTCAGGGTAAAATAACTAGTTTTATATGGACTTCGGGGGAGGGTTAGACTCGTTTGGAAGAAACTAAGGCAAAGGTTGTTGAAAGGGGGCCTGGCTCTTCCAGGCCTGAATTTGTATTGCATGGCCTTTCAATTTAAGAATTGCAGGATGCTACTGGGAACACCAGACACTTCAACTTGGGGGGTGATTTCAGCCGGGATGGTCAAAAAGCTGGGCTCTACAGGTTTTCTGTATAAGTTCGGTGCCTCGAAATCTTTTTTAAACGTCCGTATAAAAGTCTTAAAGGCTGCACTGTGTCTATGGTGTAGAGTCAGGAAGACCGTGGGCATTTGGTATTTTTCAGACTTCTCGCCAATCTGGGACTCTCCGGGTACACCGAGTGCCTGTTGGATGGGTTGAGTCTCCCCTTGAGGAATAGATACCTGTCTTCAGTACAGGGGCTTCTTCCTTGGGAAGCTATTAAGGGTAAGACAGGGGGCTCTCTATCGAGGTTTAAATATCTGCTGGTTCGTCAGCACCATGGCGGAATTGGTGGGAGCCTGGGAGGATGAGTCGCTCCTCCGAGATGTGAAGCCAAGGAGTAAAGAGGTTGCCATCTGGTATTGGAAGCTTCTGGATGCAGAGAACAGGCGCATGGCGGCACTGCAGATGGTATGGGAGGAAACTATTCCTGGGTCTGAGTTACAGTCATTGTGGAATATGTCATGAAAGTTGCTGTACTCTATGGTTCAACCAGCTAATTTGAAACAAAATCATTTTTTCAACCTCAATCAAATATACTGGACCCCCTTAAGGGTTCGCAAGATTTGTGCAAAACCCGACTCCCAGATGTAAGAGATGTGGTTATTTATAAGCCAATAATGAACATATGTTCTTTACCTGCCCTGCAATCAATAGGTACTGGGAGTCTGTGGGTAATATCACAGAAATTTTGGGGGTCCGAAATATTTTGAGCTCTGTGCTGGTTTTGATGGGGGTGGATATGGTATCACGTAGCAGGCTGAGGCGATCACAGCGGGGCTTGTTGTTCTATCTTATCCTTCTTGCTACACGGGAGATCTCTAGATCCCCACAATTACATGAAACACATCATTGCCCTGGATGCATGTCAACTTCCTTAAACTGAATACCGAAAAAATGGAGGTGGTGGAATTCGGAAGAGGCCCTTCCATTTGGAGTCACTCATGGTGGCCAGTGAATGCCGGGCGGTGCCCTGTAGCCACCGGGAAGACAAGAAACCTAGGTATTCTGTTCGATGATCAGCTAAACTTTGCTGGCCAGTGTAATTCCCTGACCTCCTCATGCTTCTTCCTCTTATAGATTTTACGTAAGGTCTTACCTTTCATTCCTCAAGGCCTTCGCAAAACGGTGGTAGTTGCACTGATACTTTCCAGAATCGATTATTGCAATGTGATAGTTCTAGGTATTGACAAAGGTCAAATGTTGAAACTTCAAGTCTTGCAAAATGCTGCGGCTCGGTTACTTCTAGACATCCGTAAATACCACCCCATCTCCAACAGTCTTAGGGAGCTTCATTGGCTCCCAGTCCAGAAGCGCATCGAATTCAAAGCACTTTGCTTTGTGCACAAGGCACTGTATGGAGGAGGGCCTTTGGACCTTCAGCAACTATTTCGCTGGCATATCCCGCGTCGTGAACTCAGGTCGGCCAATAAAGGACTAGTTCAGGTCCCAAAAATCCGTAGAGCTAGATGGGGGGGAAGAACCCTCTCCTACGGGGCAGCCAAACTTTGGAACACAATGCCGATCTCAATCAGGCTACAACCTAACAGAGTTCTGTTTAGGAGAATGATCAAAACCTGGCTGTTTCCAACTACATCAACCTAATTCTGCCCACCACATACCAGGTACCACTCTCATTACAGCTCAGCGCCAATTCACCTCGGCAATAATTGCGCTTTATAAATATATCACTCACTCACTCACTTGGATAGACCCATTGACCCCATCCCTTGCAGACTGGTTTAAAGCAGTGTGCTGGACATGGCGGATAGATGTGGCACGACACCTTGCTGAGAGGACAGGGTTATGGGTTGACTTCTCCAGGTGGAGGGGCATGACGGCTGCGGAAATGTGAAAGGTCCCATGATTACACATACACACAGGCACAGATGCGGGAGTGCAGCCCTCTTTGGTGCATTGGGGCCAATGCAAATACAGCAGGCTGGGGGCCGGATATCGTGTGTATGGTAGCTTGAGTTTGCAGAAGCCATGGTGATATGAGGACACAAAAAAGGAAGTAGACCACACTCGCTGAGGCATTTGCAACACAGTAAAAAATTCAATTGCTCAATATATTTTGCTTTGAACCATTTCCTGCTTTCTCAGACAAATTTAATTTGTTATGATGATGATTATACCTTTCAGTTCCTTTTCAACAATAATTACTGTTTTCAAATGGGATTAAGAAATGGGCTGATGCATTCTCCTTGGGGACGGGAAAGTAGTTTTTAAGCATGAAGCCAGTCCTGCATTAATGAAAACAATCATAGGCAAAGTCAATTTGCCTTGCCTACGACTGGCTAATGCCGCCATATTGACTCGGAATGCTTTTGTACCATATGTACGGGGAGGCTGAAAATTGCTTGCCAGGAATAAATATGATGCCTGGCAGCTGAGCCAGAGCTAGAAAATAGCTCACTGGGCAGTCGGAGAGTGCATGAGCACCCCAGCTGCTATATCAAGGGATGTACAGGCAGCTAAAAATTGCTTGCTAGGTGTTTCAAGAATATAGGAGTGGGCAGGCGACACCATCAGGACAGGTGCTGGGGGACAGAATTTCTTCAACAGGTACTGTAAGTGTACAGGAGCAGCCTGGCGGCATCACTGGGAGATATGCAAGGCAGTAAATGAGGGAGACAGGAGTGGCCTAGTGGCAGCAATAGAACAAATACAGGGAGAACTAAAAATGTGTTTGTTAGGCGCACTAATGGTCAGATTTACCAATTTCTCATGAAACACAGTGCAGCAGCCACAAATGCTGCGCTGCATGAGAAGTAGAGATCAGGAGACTGCCAAATTTACTGAAATATGGCACCCTCCTCCCCTCTCCCTAGCTCCGGCGATGAAATTGGGTGCTGTGCTGTGCACCACGGAGACACCTTTGCACCATAGTGCAAGAGTGTCTCCGTGAGTCAAGCATAAGTTTTGTACTGGAAAGTACAAAATACTATGCTTATACTAATTTTAAAAAAAATCCCACTTTATATATGTGCTGTACAGTGGAGCACACATGCGAAGTCAGAAAATAAAGGAGAAAAAAAGCATTACTCCTTCATAGTGCCTGGTTGAAGGGTGCGCTATTTTCTGACGGTAAACCCTGTCTACTCTATTTAGTAAATTGGGTTTAGCATCAGAAGCCTTGGGTGGTTGCATGGGAACACCCATGCACCACCCATGGTACGCCCCCTTGGTGCTAAGTAACGCAAAACAGGGCTATGTGCTGCTTCGCGTTACTTTCACGTTATCAAAGAAAAATCAGACAAAAAGATTTTGACCAGGTTTGCGTCACTTTTGTGACGCAAACACGGTGTAAAATCTTATTAAATCTGCCCCTAAGTGTACAGGAGTCGTCCAGTGACAGAATCTAGGAGAGTGCGGGGGTAAAATTGCTCACAGGGTGCTCTGGGAGTACGGAAGCAGTCCAGCGATAGCTGTGGGGCAGGTGCAAGGAAGCTGAAAGTTACTTGCCATCCACTCTGAGTGTGCAGGAGAGACCTTCCTGCAGCAGCCTGTGATGTGATTGGGGACAGACATATTCCCGCTGAGCTGTCTAAGTGTACAGAGCACCCCTGTGGCAGCATCAGCGGATATGCGATGAGGATGAGGAGGTGGGGGGTGGAGGGTGTTTTGTGTAAGCACCAAGAGACAGTGCAAGAGGCGGAGGCCTTCACCATAAAATATTGTAAAAAAAAAATAGGAAGAGAAGAATTAACGCACAAGTTACTAACTTGTGTAACGATATATCTGTAAGAGACAGTAGTTAGTGACAGATTCCTTACCTTAGAATATCCCCAGGCGTCAGGCTGGATCTGGAAAGTTTTTGCGTAGCAGTACCCCTGCGCGTCGGTAGGCGGCGTCGTGCGGCTCCACGTCCGTCGTGGGCGTCGTGATCGCCGGGATCACGTCGCGGCCAATACTTAGACGCCGCCCATGCGCGCTGGCGTCAGTTCTGTACGCGACTTTCCGCGCCAGAAACCCAGAGCCATGCAAGAAACTGACACTGGTGTCTGAAAACTAGGGCCCTGAAAGGGATGTCCTTAACCCTAGAAATCAGTTCGCAGAACGGGGAGGATGGGTGGGGCGGTAAGCAATCTGCCACTAACTACTGTCTCTTACAGATATATCGTTACACAAGTTAGTAACTTGTGCATCTGAAAGAGACACGTTAGTGACAGATTCCTTACCTTAGAATAGATACCCCAGCAATACCAACCCCGGTGGTGGGTCTGCGAACAAAGATCAGACAAGGAAGTCTCGGAGAACAGAACGGCCAAAAAAGCCGTCTCTCCGGACTTGGCTGTCAAGGCAGTAATGCTTGGTAAACGTGTGCAGCGAGGCCCACGTAGCTGCCTGACAAATGTCCTGCAATGGGACACCACGTCCTAAAGCCGTGTTGGCGGCTGTCGCCCTGGTGGAATGGGCACGCAGCCCAACAGGGGGCTCCTTCTTAGCCAAGGAATAACAGGCCTTGATACACAAGACAACCCAGCGGGAGATGGTCCGCTTGTGTAACGCCCGACCTTTTTTGGCGCCCACGTAGCCAACAAAGAGCTGGTCGTCCACCCGGAACTGTTGTGTGCGGTTTAGATAAAATGAAATTGCACGTTTTGGGTCCAGACGGTGGAGCCTCTCTTCCTCTCTAGAAGGATGCGGAGGCGGAAAGAAGTTGGGTAAAGTGATGGTCTGCCCAATGTGAAAAGCAGTAACCACCTTTGGCAAGAAGGACGGACGCGTCCTAAGAACAACCTTGTCTGGATGGACAGACAGAAAGGGGGGCTTGCAAGAAAGAGCCTGGAGCTCACTCACCCGCCGAGCGGAGGTGATAGCCACCAGAAAGGCTGTCTTCAGAGTGAGAAGACGAAGAGGACAGTTATGTAGATGCTCAAAGGGAGCGCACATTAAAAAGGTAAGAACCAAGTTCAAGTCCCACTGAGGCATCACAAACGGAACAGGAGGGAAGAGATGTGTACTGCCTTTTAGGAACCTGTTAACAACAGGGGACTTGAAAAGGGAGGGCTGATCAGAAAGCCTGAGGAAGGCCGAAATGGCACAAAGATAGCCCTTGATGGTACCCAGGGCAGAACCCTGTTGGGCCAGAGAGAGAAGGAACAGAAGAACCTCAGAAAGAGGGGCAGAAAGGGGATTCACAGCCTTTGCTGTGCACCATGCCACAAACTTGTTCCACCGGCAGGCGTATACCACCTTAGTGGAGGGACGCCTGGCTGCCAGAATCACATCACAAACTTCGGGAGGCAAGTCGAAAGGAATCAACTGCCGCCGCTCAATCTCCATGCAAGGAGGTGGAGACTGGACAGGTTCGGGTGGAGGATCGTCCCCTGCTGCTGCGACAGAAGATCCTCCCGAAAAGGCAGACGGATCGGGGGATCGACGCTCATACTGAGTAGCTCGGGATACCAAACTCTTCGAGCCCAGTCCAGAGCCACAAGGATGACTTGGGCCCGGTCGCGCCGAATCTTCTTCAACACTCTGGGTAGAAGTGGTATAGGTGGAAAGGCGTACAACAGACCGCAACTCCACTCACGACGAAAAGCGTCGCCGAGCGAGTGCCGCCTTGGAAATTCCAACGCGCAGAACTGATGACATTGCGCGTTCTCTTCGGTGGCGAATAGATCTAACCAAGGCTCTCCCCACTGTAGAAAGAGTCCTTGCGCCACCTCCGAGTGAAGACGCCATTCGTGATCCATCATGCACCTGCGGCTGAGTTCGTCCGCCCTGGCGTTCAGAGAACCTGCCAGGAGTTGAACCATCAGGGACATGCCCTGATGTTCCAGCCATGTCCAGAGACGCAGAGCCTCCTGACATAGGGTCCACGACCCCACCCCGCCTTGTTTGTTGCAGTACCACATGGCGGTGGTGTTGTCGGTGAACACCTGCACCACCTTCCCCTTGACAGAGGGAAGGAATGCCTTCAGTGCAAGTCGGATCGCCCGGACCTCCAGAAGGGTGATATGGAGCCGGGACTCCGCCGGAGACCAGAGGCCTCTGATCTCCGCCTCTCCCATGTGACCGCCCCATCCCAGAAGGGACGCATCCGTCACAACTGTGTGCTCTGGCTGGGGAAGGGAGAGGGATCTGCCCGTGACCCATTGCCGGTTCAAGAGCCACCACTGCAACTGCCGTGCAGTTCCCTCCGAGATCTGGACGTAATCGGACAGGTTCCCCTGGTGCTGCGCCCACTGGAACTTCAGGTCCCACTGCAGAGCCCGCATATGCCATCTGGCATGATCGACCAGCAGGATGCAGGAGGCCATGAGGCCCAGCAGCCTCAGGGTCATCCGTACTGAAACCCAGGATAGAGGCTGAAAGATCGGAATCATAGCCTGAATATCCTGGACTCGCCGTTCGGGAGGATAGGCCCGAAACTGCGTTGTGTCCAGAACTGCTCAGATGAAAAGGAGCTGTGGAGAAGGAATCAGGTGCGACTTCGGCACGTTGATGGAGAACCCCAGCGAGTGCAGGAGTCCGGCCATAGTCTGGAGGTGGGAGACGACTGCCTGGGACGAGCCCGCCTTCAACAACCAGTCGTCGAGGTAGGGGAAGACTGGAACCCCTGCCCGGCGCAGATGAGCTGCGACCACCGCCATCACTTTCGTGAACACCCGAGGGGCGCTTGTAAGGCCAAAGGGGAGCACGATGAGCTGAAAATGCTCGTGGCCTACCGTGAACCGCAGGTAACGCCGGTGGGCCAGCAGGACGGGGATGTGAAAATATGCGTCCTGTAAGTCCAACGCTACCATCCAGTCTCCGGGGTCGACGGCAGTCAAGACCTGAGCTAGGGTGAGCATCTTGAGCCTCTCCTTCCGGAGGAAGCGATTGACGTTCCGGAGGTCCAAGATAGGACGCATGTCCTCCTTGTCCTTTTTGGGCACCAGAAAGTAGTGGGAATAACAACCACGCCCTACTTCTGGGGTCGGAACGCGCTCGATGGCCCCCTTGGCCAAGAGGGCCGCAACTTCCTGCTGAAGAAGCACCAAGTGATCCCCCGACATGCGGTGGTATTGAGGTGGCATGGCTGGGGGGGGAAGTCTCGAAGGGGAGGGAGTAGCCCCTTCAGACAATGTCCAAGACCCACCTGTCCGATGTGATGGTACGCCAGTGGGGAAGGTGATGGCGGACCCTGCCCCCCACTGGCGTGCAGTGGACCTGAAAGGATGGACTAGGAGGGCTTGGAGGCCGCGGACGGGGCGGAGGTTGTGGCCTGACCCGCACGCTGGTTACCCGACCCGGTGGGAGCCACGTCCTCGGCCATGCGAAGGCGCTTGCTGCGCGGGCCAGTGGCTGGACAATGGACGTGACTGGGCGCCCCTTCCGTGGCCACGAAAGGAGCGAAAAGCAGACGGCGCGAGGCGGAAAGGCCCAAGGACTTGGCCGTAGCCCGCGAGTCCTTAAAGCGCTCCAGCGCGCTGTCTGCCTTATTGCCAAAAAGGCGGATACCATCAAAGGGCATGTCCATAAGGGTGTTTTGGACATCGCCCGAGAAACCAGTGGTCCTCAGCCAGGTGTGACGGCACAGCGCCACTGTCGTCGCAAGCGATCTGCCCAGCGAGTCAGCAGTGTCTAGGCCACATCTAATTGTGAACTTTGCCGCATCTCTCCCGTCTGCAATAACATGGGTGAGTAGTGTCTGGACCGCCTCAGGACACTTAGGCAGCACTTGCGCCACCGAATCCCACAGAGAGTGGGAATAACGGCCCAAAAGGCAAGCGGTGTTCACGGACCGCAAGCCAGCACTGGAGGAAGAAAACATCTTCTTCCCAAATTGCTCCAGTTTTTTGGATTTCCTGTCCGGCGGAGCCGTAGGGAAGGCGCTCTGGGAGGTAGAGGCTTGGACAACCAAGCTCTCGGGGGTGGGGTGTTGGGAGAGGAACAAGGGGTCGCCCGGGGCCGGGCGATGGCGTCGGGCTACGTTCCTGTCTACAGGATCCCCTGTGGTGGGCCTGGACCAGGTGCCCAAAAGAACGTCAGAAAGTGCATCGTTGAACGGCAGCAGTGGCTCCGAAGAGGTAGCCGCCGGCTGAAGCACTTCCGTCAGGAGGTTAGTCCTGACAGCCACTGTAGGGAGCTCGAGGCGCAAGGCCGCGGCCGCCCTACGCAACACCGTTGCATAACTTGCTCCCTCCTCCGTAGCCACGGAAGGAGGAGACAGCATGCCAAGGTCTGGAGAGGTGTCCAGGCCACTGGCATCACCCAGTTCCTCTGCCCAGTCCTGATAAGGCTCACACTGAGCTGTGAGAGGGTCCTCTGACCCCTCCCAGTCCTCCTCTTCCTCCAATACAGGTGAAAAATATGGAGGGCGGACATGAGGGAAGAAAGGCCCCATCGGCGTCGGACTCGGGGTCGGCCGACGCCGATCCGGCGCCGTGTCCGTTCCGGGGAGAACATGGGGACGGCGTCGTCCGGGACGTCGGACGGCGCCGAGAATGGTACCGGAGTGGTCGGAGACACCGGGGCCGGAGATGCTGGTGGTGCCGAGGCAGGATCTCCACTGGGGCCCGCGGGGCCCGAAGGCGCACCGGGGTTACCCTTAGGCCCGAAGATGCGAGCCATGGCCGACAAGAAGTTTTGGATGTCGGCCGGAGTCGACGTCGGACCCGGAACAGACGGGTAGGCCGGAGTCGGCTCTGCGGGCACCCCCGGAGCCGCGGGGGTGGTACCAGAAGGACCCTCCGCCGAGTCGCGAGACCGGCGAGGGGAGGTCTTGGAGCGATGCTTCTTCGACCTCTTGTGCTTCGCCTTACCTGAGGACGAAGACTTTGACCCCGACGAATGACGACGGCTCCGCGACCGGCCCCTCGACCTCTCCCGGAACCGGGACCTCGAGCGGCGCGGAGCCGAGTGCCGAGCCTCGAGAAGCTTTCGAGACCGCTCTCGCAAAGCCTTCGGGGCGAGGGACCGACACTCGGGGCACGACGTGGTGTCGTGGCCGCGCCCCAGGCAGAATAGACACTCTCGGTGCGGCTCCGTAATCGACATCATGCGATTACAGACCTCGCATGGCTTGAAGCCGGGCATCCCTACTGACACCATTGGAGTCGAAACAACTCGAAAACTGGGACAAAAAGTCTCAAAAAAGATTCAGTCAAAAAATGACTGGGGCACTGCTCAATCCGGATCTGCGCTTACTGGCGCGGAAAAAGAAAGAACTGACGCCAGCGCGCATGGGCGGCGTCTAAGTATTGGCCGCGACGTCATCCCGGCGATCACGACGCCGACGACGGACGCGGAGCCGCACGACGCCGCCTACCGACACGCAGGGGTACTGCTACACAAAAACTTTCCGGATCCAGCCTGACGCCTGGGGATATTCTAAGGTAAGGAATCTGTCACTAACGTGCCTCTTTCAGATATTAGTGTGTGTGGAATACTTTTTTAGTTAGTTCATTCACATCCGCGAAATGCTGTGGCCTGATTCCAGTGCTGATGGACAACCCCTAAAGCCAGTGCCTAAAGCCAGCTGAACCAAAATAGCCAATGGCTGGAAGGAGCTTTCCAAAAGTCCCTTTCTGAATCTGTACGTATGTGTATGTAGTGTGGTGTCAGCTAAAGCTGACTGTACGTGAGACCATTAACACCTAGTGCTAGGAGGAAGAATCAGTAGCCTACCAGCTTTGGTTCATGATTGCCCTTCATTTACTTCTCTTGTATATATTTTTTTTGCAAATTGAGATGTGGCATGGGCTCAGGATGTTTATGTACTCGTGGTCTGTGATTTCCCAACAAGGAAGAACAGCTCATGGAAAAAAGTCTCTTTTAACGGAGTAAAGTATTTTTGTAAGTGGGAACTGAGCCGATTAAATGGAAGAAGGTAGCCAGAGAGTGGTTTCATAGAATACCAAAGTGCACTTTACAGATATATCATATTGACAACGCAGTTGTTTTTAATATGTAAGAGCGAGGAATATTGTGGAAAAAAACACAGTATTATCTTTTAGTTTGCTTATTTTGTATATTTTTGAGGCGCCTTAATATCCTACTTTGGAGAATCTTTTAGAAATTGCTAGTGATGCGGCATAGCAAAAATCCAGGATACAGAAGTTTTTTTTTTTTACTCTGCTGCATTACAATTTCAGAAAAATAAATTGTTAGGTGCCTTGCAGTAACTGAGCATGCAGCCCTGTAATGTCAGCAAATATGTCCATTGGCTGCTTTAGTGAGTTCGTGAAATTGATAGAATTCTATATTACTCAGTGAGAGTTTGAGAATGTCAGTTTGAAATTTCCCAACAAGCACGACCGTATAAATTCAACTAAACAAACATTGGCAAAGGCAGTGGGTCTAGCCTTTAGGACCTATTGGCTTTGCCAATGGTTGTAACCATGCAGTACATCATATTCAATGCTGTGTAGCATGGCTAAAAAAAGGAGAATAAAAAGCCTAGAACTCGACAGGCCACGTTTTTTTTGCAGGCATACATGCGTACGCCTACAAAACGACGCAAGTGTTTTTCTTTTCTTTTTGTTCACCGATCCGAGTTGGATTGGTAAACAAAACGAAAAAAGAAGTGCATGTAGGGGAAACAACATGGAGGAGGGATTGGAATCATGGAGGCTGTGGCAGCAACAGGAGGGTTGAGGGCGAGCATCACAGTGGTGCAGAGAGATAAGCAAATGGAGAGAGAGGAACATGGAATGGAGAAGCAAATAAACGAGAGACTGCAACGTGATGCTGGGGGGAGCAAGTGGGTGAGATAGATATACGGCATGAAAAGCACTCAAGGGTGAGTGCATCACTGGGGGTGCAGGCAGAGAGGAGCACACGGTCAGAGGAAGAGCAACAAGAGGGTGGTGAATTGTGGACGTGCGCAAGGGAAACAGCTGGAAATTATGTGCAATCTTGTGGAGTGCTTAAACAAAAAGAAAAAAGTATCACCTGAAAAATGAGCAGTACAAGGGCAAAGGTAATCCAACAACCCCTCCTGTTACTTACAGTAAGTCAAGCACAGTGGGATTGCTAAGAGGTCTTCGGAGGCAACGCCCCCTTTCTCCACCACTCTGCAAACACGCCTCCTGGCGCACTGCTGGTTGGGGGATAAAGTCCCGTTGGATCTAGAATGTCCTTAGGGGCATCAAGCCCTCCTGTTAACTCCAGTAAGTCCCACGCAGTGGGATTGCTGAGAGGTTATTGGAGACCACGCCTCCTTTCTCCACCACTCTGCAAGCGCACCTCCTAGCGCACTACTGGTTGGGGGAAGAAGTCCACTTTGGTCCTGAGGCTCTCAGGAGGGAAGGGCACGTCATCCCCCCACCAGCAGTGTGCCGTGAAGCGTGGAGACATGACATCCGACCACCTCTTAGCAATCCAGCTGTGTGGGACTTACTGGAGGTAACAAGAGGTCTTGTTGGCCCCTAAGAGCCCTCAGCAGCCAAGGGGACTTCATCCTCCAACCAGCAGGGCAGCAGTAGGGTGCCATTGACGAGTGCTGCAGAAAGGGGGCAGGGCCTCTGGCATCGTGGGGGTAACATTTTCACTTTCGTAATTATAAAGGAAGGGGAAGACGTGTGTCCCCCCCTATCCTGGGTCGTATTTGGCCCCGGTGACCCCATCCCGCGGGGCCAGTCATTTTTAGAATTGGGAGGAGGGGGGTCACACGGCCTCCCTCCCAGGGCCGATTATGGCCCTGGGGACCCCATCACCCGGGGCCCGGCTTTCTTTTAAAAAAAAATTAAATGTTTATAAAACAAGGGAGGTGGGCCACGTGGCCCCCCTTCCCTGGGCCAATTTTGGCCCCGGGGACCACATCCCCCAGGGCCTGCCCTTTATTTAAAAAAAATAATATCTAAAACAAGAGAGTGGGGCTGCGCGCTCCCCTCCCGGGCCGATTTTGGCCCCGGGGATCCCATCCCCCGTGGCCTGGCCTCTCCGTTGGGGACCGCGGGGAGCCTGAAGGCCCATGAGGTCCCTACCGGGTCCCTGCGTCCTGCGGGAGCTGGCATTGCTTTTGGACAGAGGGAGCTGCTAACATGCAGCTCCCTCTGTCCAAAAGCAATTCTGCTCTGCTTCGGGTAAGCATGAGCATTTTCTGCTCTCGCTTGCTGAAAGTGGAGCAGTGTTTGCTATGGCTTGGCGGGAGAGGTGCTCCCGCCAAGCCATAGCAAATTGCAATGTCCCAGGGATAGGCACCCTGGAACAGTGGCGTCCCCAGGGCCATCTAGAGTGCCACAAGGCAGGCAGCACAGCCCCCCTACTTTTTTAAATGCGGGCCCCTCGCATTAATTTAGGATAAAGCACTGGGGAGGTGGCAGCCCCCGGGGCTACGGGGATGTCCAGCCGGGCTCCCTGCATTAATTTACGATGAAGCCCTGGGGAGGTGGCGGCCCCCAAACTGCGGGGGGGGTCCACGTGGCTCCCCATACTTATTTTTATTAAAGCCCGGGAAGGTGGTGGTCCCAGGGCATAATGAGCCCCAGGAGGGGGGGCAATCACCACCCCTACCTTAATAAAAACAATGCCCCCGGGATCTGGCCCACCTTGGGGCCAATAATGAACAAAGAGTGGGAGCCCACACTTCATTTTTTACAAAATGTTTGGCCGGATTTGCGGATCCTGCAGAAAAAAATGCTTTATTTGGGCCTGGGGGGTCAGGACATTTTTACCCTGCCCCCTTTTCTTTTTTTTACATTTTTTGTGGGTTGCTGAGTCCCAAGATGGCTGCTAACACTTCCTGGTTGAAGTGTTGGCAGCCAATCAAATTTCTGTAGGGTCTAAGTAGGCTGTTGGGCTCCCAGATATCTACATTTTTTTAACTTAAATATCTCTGAAACTACTGAACGGATTTTCACTAAATCACAAAAAGCATGCTTTCTGGACCAACATCTAGCTTTCTGCCAAATTTGGTGTATTTCTGTTGAGCGGTTCGGGCTGTAGTTGGGTTCAAAACATGAAAATTCACGTAGACATAACATGGGGAAAAAGCCTTTTGGGCCCCCGCCTGACAGATCACCCCAAAACTTTCAATGCAGCAGTTTAACCAAAAGGGGAAGTTTTTCAAAAACTTTGTGAAGATTCGTCAAGCAATGCCAAAGTTATTGGCAAAACAAAAACGATTTTCCTATGGAAACTTTGGTCCTAACTATAACTACCTACTGGCAACCACAAGTAAAAAAAAATAAAAAAATATATATATATATATATATATATATATATATATATCTATCTCCTACTGGCAGTTGCCAGTAGGAAGTTATAGTTAGGATCACGTTTCCATAGGAAAAGCATTTTTTGATGTGCTTATAACTTTGGCGTGGTTTGACGAATCTTTAAGAAATTTTCAAAAAAGTTCCTCTTTTTAGGTCAGCTGCTATCCTAAAAGTTTGGGGGGGATTCGTCAAGGGGGGGCTAAGAAAAAAGGGGGGTCCCAAAACGTGTTTTCTCCATGCAATTTCCATAGGAAACTTTAGACAAGGCTACAGGTCAAACTGCTGAATGGAATTATGCCAAATTTGGCACAGAGAAAGGTCTTGGTCCAGAAAGCACGCTTTTGTTTAAATCGGGTAAATCCGTTCAGTAGTTTTAGAGAAATATCACATTTTCCAGATATCGATATTTAAGAATTCTGAGATCTGATTGGCTGAAGCGTTACGAGCACGAGCTTGCGGCTCATTGGCTGCGAACTGTTGAAACTAGGAAGTGTTGGCAGCCATTTTGTGATTCAGCCTCTACAAGGCATCAGGTCCGTAGTTCTACCTCTGCGAGGCAACACTAAAAATATACCACAGCTCTGTGTGTGCGAGATACCCCTTTCACGGTCCCTCTCCCCACATCACCAGCTCGCGGCTATGCCTTTAGAAGCCAGTTCGTCGGCTCGCAGCTCTGCGACTGTGAGCTGTCAGCCATTTTGTGACTCAGTCCGTCAGCTCGCATCTCTCCCTCTAAAAGGCATCAGATCCATAATTCTACCTCTGCGAGGCATTACTGAAAATATCCCGCAGGTCTGTCTGTGCGAGATACTCCTTTTACGCTCCCTCTCCCCACATCATCAGCTCGTGGCTATGCCTTTAGAAGCCAGTCCGTCGGCTCGCAGCTCTGTGTCTGCGAGCCGTGGGGCCCGCAGCTCTACCTCTGTGAGCCACCTCGTTAGCTCGTAGCTGTGTCTGTGCTACCAGGCCCGTCGGCCCGTTACTCTCCCTCTGCGAGTTAGCCCGTCGGGTTGCAGCTCAGAGGGCTCGCAGCTGTATCTCTGCGAGCCAGCCCGTTAACTGATAGCTGTAGGTCTGCTAGCAGGCCTGTTGGCCCGTTGGTCTCCCTCTGCAAGTCAGGCCACAGCTCTCCCTCTGCGAGCGGTACGGTGCTGTGCTTTTGCGAGCCAACGGCTCGTAGGTCTCCCTCTGCGAGCTGAGCCCACGGGCCACAGCTCTTCCTCTGCGAGCCTGCCCGACGGCCCGCAGGTGTCCCTCTGGTAGCCGAATCGCAGGTGACACTCTGCGAGCCGAAATTGTGACTATAAGGCGGCTGTAAAAAAAGCCCTTCTGTTTATTAGTTGGAGCTACATGTAAGTGCGAATGCACAGCTTCAGGTTAATCAGGAAAATTCAGTTTCCCTTATCTGTGAAGTGTACTCCATCACTTCTGTAGATATCAGCGATATGAAAACGTATGTTGCTGTTATAAATCGACCCCATTCTATGGTCTCTGAGGTTTGCAGACACAGCTTTGTTGACATTCTTCTTAGATTTTTCAATCTTATGACAAAATTGGTTTGACCATTTCCACTTCTGTCTTTGGCATATTTTGGAATATACAAAGACAGTTTGAGGCAAAAGTAACATCAATTGTCCAAAGGTGTCCTTCATAAGCATTTCCAAACCTACCCCAGTCAATGTGCCTAGGTCGTTACCACCACAGTGCACAATCATGAGATCAGGGTGTTGGAGATGCAAACAGGTTTTAACCAAAGGGAGCAATTGGTGCCACTTCAAACCTCACTGTGCAAACCATTTAATGTGCACATTTTGTAAACCTAGGTCTAAGTCAATACGTCTGTATTGTGCATACCTCTTGCCCCAGAAAACATAGCTATGTCCTACAATCCACACTAGCATTTTGAAGGTATGGCTAGAAGATATGGATAAATGTCTGTAGCTCATGCAGTCCGTTTGTAGAATAAGAGATATGTTTAAACATGGGGAACTACTTTTTTTTTACATACAAAACGTTAACCGATTGGGAGATGAAATGTATTGTGTTCTAAAAAGTAGGGTGTATATTAGTTTTGATGAAAAGCATCTTTGTGATTGGTTAATAAAAAAGCAGTTTATACGTGCAGTACATATTATAGGATGAAATTTGTTCAGCTCAACCACACCTGCTAATTGTATTTGGAAGGTGCAGTTCAAACTTGAAAGAATGGTGAACTTTTGACCTCCACGTGCCGTTTAATGTTGGAGAAAATGTTGCAAAAAAAATATTGGTAGGTTTAAAAAAATGATGAACTTTTAACCTGCACGTGTCGTAGAATGTTCTAGAAAGTGTTGATACAATACCTTGAACTTTTCACCGTATGTGTCCTTAAAAAAACAGTTTATATGGAAAGTTAAAAAATAAGCAATAAAGAGAGGTTTTGCAATCTAAAAAAAAATAAGGAACTATTCTGATTTGTTCTTTACATGGATTGATGTGTGGAGCAACAGGGAAATTGTGCCATTACTTGTTCCATTCTTGATGAAAGCGGTGCATTACATGTGCTGTGTGACAAGAAAAGAATTGCATGCGTTTGTGACATTTGAAATCTGCATACCAACTAGGAAGGTAAATTAGAAATTAAGAAGGTGTGTTATGTGTTTTGTAGTAGTGGTTAAGTATTTGAGACGAAATTTTTAACTTTGAAAGTATTTTTTATTTCTAAATAACATAGTGTTAGTAAAGTCTGGTGTTTTATTGGTTCTAAAATATGTATAATGTGTAACTAGTTGTTAAACAAGTACTTTATATATGTTTAGGAGTTTTTCACAAAGAAAAAGTGTAAGTTGTCATCTGTAAAAGACTGTGGGCCATATTCTCAAGACCATCGATAACATTATTGCCGCTTTAGCGGCAGTTTCCTGCCGCTAAAGCGGCGATAATGTTATCGCCATTCTTGTGAATATGGCCCTGTATGGTTTTGAAAATTCGATGTACCGTTAATTTCCATTTGTATATCTAATCTGGCGAGATAAACAAAATGTGGCACGTTTGGAAATTATGCTCAGTCTGGAAATAGTGGAGAAGGGGTGACAGTAAAAAATTCATGTGTTTTTAACTTAACAGAGATGGAATGTGGATCAGTTACAGGCTGAGCTTCCGCATTGCCCACGTCACCTGCGTCCAGCCCTGGTTCCACTGCCGAACATGCACATTCGAGTGTCCCATGGATGTTTGCCTATCCAACACAACTGTTGATGAATTGGACTATGACTTGTGTTTCGCCCCCTGTTGGATAACGAACAGGAGTGTAACCGAGACAGCCGTGCATGGGATGCCTTGACATACTGCATATGTATTGGTAGTTGTGCATGGGAGATGGCACAATTTCTCGTGTGCAGTGATCACATTGAGGCGCTCCCCTATTGGGCTGTGTTGCGGATCGGTGAGACGGCGTGGGCTGAGCACACCTCCCCGGACCACCTAATGGATTGGCTTACCCTGGTGTTCCTTGAACACGACAATGACGTACTATTGGAACACATTGCACATGAAGCTGCACGGGCATTCATGGACGAGTAACTATGTACCTGCAGCCACATCCTATTGCCACCCACAGCACATGGCCCAACAACTTGCTGCACAGTGGGATTGCTCACATATCCCACCAAAACAGAGGACACGTCTCCCTTCGGTCGAGCTCTGGATGCATGTGCGTGGAACAACGTGTGTGCACACACACCTGTCCAAGGCGACGCAGGTCCATGGTCGGAGCAACACAGCGTTGTTTGGGAACTTTGCCAATTCGGACACACTGCTCGGTGAGAGCACACACATGGCCATGTAGCACGACATGTGAACCTGTCGGCCCTCACACCTGATCACTGTCGGTAGAGCAGACAATTGCCGCACCCTGGAGGCAGAGCACCATGCAGACCCCACGTACAGTGAGTCGTGCCCCCTCACACGGGTCACTGGGCAGACGCCAAATAAACCATCCGACTTATCCACAGCGCACACATAGAAGCCCCTGCCTGTGGTACCCCCGCATGGGATGGCGTTGACACCCACGAAAACAGCAACCCATGTTCCACAACGTTGTACACACATTCAAATGATTGCTCAGAGCTGTGGCATATCCTCCACACAAAAAAGAAGAAATGTTATGTGCACACTTTGTGGTCTCATTTTTTACACAGAGGTAGATTTCAATGTCAGTAAAGGCTGGTGTGGTACTTTGAGGGTTTGCATTTGGGTGTTCTTAGGAAATCTAAGTTGTTGGGGAGCAAAGCAAGGTGGGCTGTGAGCGTTGCCATATGTGATAAATCTTGTCCATTTCAGCCCCAACATCATCTGCCCCTCGACATGTACCCATGCTGCTTGTAAGTGTCTTAAGCATGTCCGTGCCTGTTGTGGCCGTTGCCTCGTCCGTACTCACACGCACATGCCAATAAAGCCTATGCCACTCCACTGGTGTCTAACTGTGAGGTGTGTTGTAAAGATTGTCCACTCGTGTGCCACAATGAGCCTCGTCCCAACACAGGGAAGAACTGTCTGTGGCATGTGCAACGGGGGTGTATTCCTTTGGCAAGCTCCGCCTCTGTGAGCCAGACATTGTTTTTGCATAGGTGCTGGATGACATTTGATGCAGCCCCATCACCTACGCAGTCTGATGTGTCAGGGGCACACAGCCATGCAGCCATCACCCCGCCACACACACCGGACACAGAACCGGTATGAGGGGAGTTTTGTACCACATTGCCTTGATTGCTGATGTTCTGTGATTGATATGTGTGTGGGCTGCATTGTGGGGGAATTGCCTGTGCACGGATGGCGATGCACACACACATGCTGGTATGTGGAGCCAGGTGCCCGTGGGGCCTTGCGCTGCTTGTGCTATCTCACTCCGTCTCTCTCCCTCGCTCTCTCCCGCTCTGTCATAGCAAACTTGTGAAAGCGATGGGTGCGCGGCTCTCAGCGCGGCACTCGAGTACTTCTTAAGTCTTTCAAAGAACGAGGGGTATATTCTCAAAGACATATCGCCGAGTTAACGGCACTTTATCGCAACCAAAATGGTGATAAATTTAACGCACCATTCAGAAGCTGGAGCAAACAGCCCATATCACCAGTTTACCAGCGATAGCAGCCTCAAAAAGCATTGTCACGGATGACTCCGGCAAATATTGCTAATGAGATGTAGAGTAGGCGTTCTCGTGCAAAAAGCAGCGAACACATCACTTCGCAAGTGTCTCAACCACCAGATAGATCGTCGAAGAGAGTACAAAACAGGTGATAAGGTGCGTTAGTAGCAGAAAGTTTACACCTGCTCTGAGCTGGTGTAAAGTCGGACTACAACCTGCAATATGAAAGGGAGCCCAGCCCAGAGGTACACGTGAATGACAACAGATGCAATGAAGCCAACGATCATGCAGCTCGGACACCCAACACTGCTCCCACACCCCCGCCACCAGCCCCTTGTCCGCCATCCCCCTCACCTCCCCCCACAGAAACAAATGTGACAGCAACGTTAGGAAATCTGGAACGTAACAAATTGGCTGATGTCGCACAATTATAGTAAAGAAGATGCATGTGAGGTTGGACAAATAAGAATCTCAGTCATCTATGGATTTACATATAAAACATTTTATTTAAACAAAACAACAAAATAAAAGTAGGTACAGGTATGGTGTGTCATCCCTCGACAATTTGTGAATCACAGCCTGCAAAACATAAAAAGAAAGATAAGATTGTGCGTCATGCGTCCATGAAAGGAGAGAGAGAGAGAGAGAGAGAGAGAGAGAGAGAGAGAGAAAGAGAGAAAGAGTGAGAGAGAGGAAGAGACAGAGAAAGAAAGAGTGAGACAGAGAGGAAGACAGAAAAAGAGACAAAGAGTGAGAGAGAGAGAGGAAGAGATAAAGAAAGAGAGAAAGAGTGAGATACAAGGAAGCTAGAGAGAAAGAGAGAAACAGTGTGAGAGAGAGGTAGAGAGAAAGAGAAAGAGTGAGACAGAGAGGAAGAGAGAGAAAGAAAGAATGAGAGAGAGAGGAAGAGACATAGAAAGAGAGAAAGAGTGTGAGAGAGAGAAAGGAAGAGATACAGAGTGAGAGAGAGAGAAAGAGTGTGAGTGACAGAAAGGAAGAGAGGGAGAGTGAGTGTTGACACTGTGGAGAAAATCCTCACAGCTCACCTTTCTGCCACCGGTGTGTCTCCAACCACGTGCCGGGACATAGTGCAGTCTTCAAGTTTAGTCATCTGAAACATAGTATGGAATCAGTAATGGCAGAGTACATACAACTGCACACGCCTAATTCTCTGTTTCGCCCCTGCGCACCCAGGCTGCTGCACCCCATCGACTCCCTCCGCCCAGATGTCTCTGCCCGCCTCTGCGCACCTAGGCTGCTGTATCCTATCCACTCCCACTGCCCAGAGGTTTCTTGCCATGCTGTGCACCCAGGCTGGTGCACCCCATCCAGTCCCACTGCCCGGAGGTGACTGCCAATTGGTGCACACCCAGACTGCTGCATCTCATCCACTCCCACTACCTAGAGGTGTCTGCCCGCTCCTGTGCACCCAGGCTGCTGCACCCCATCCACTTCCACTGCTCGGAGGTGTCTGCCCGCTCTTGTGCACCCAGGGTGCTGCACACTATCCACTCCCACCGCCCAGAGGTGACTGCTCGCTGCTGCGGAAACAAGGCTCTCTGCTCACCTTCCGCCACTGGAGTATGTCTAAGAGGGTCCACCACGTGCCGAAGCAACCTCCTCAGGCGTTGCGTACACGCGGTCAAGCCGAGCTCACAATTGAGAGTGGGTGTTGATTGCAGAATGGCCACGTATCATCGCAGGCTGCACACGCGCTCAGCTCTGGTGGCACTAACTCAGTGGAACTGAAGTCATCGCCTCGTGGCGGGAGGTCCATGTCGGGGGGGGGTCGTCAATCTGTGAATCACAGCCTGCTAGACAAAAGGCAAGATAAGATTGTGCGTCATGCGTCCATCAAAGGAGAGAGAGAAAGAAAGAAAGAGTGAGAGGTAGACAGAGAGAAAGAGAGAAAGAGTGAGAGAGAGAGGAAGAAAGAGAGAAACAGTGAGAGAGGGAAAGAGAGAGAGAGGTAGAGAGAGAGAAAGAAAAAAACTGTGTGAGAGAGAGGAAGAGATAGAGTGAGAGAGAGAGGAAGGGAGAGAGAAAGAAAGAGTGTGAGAGAGAGAAAGGAAGAGATGGAGAGGGACAGTGAGTGCCAAAACTGTGGACAAAACCCTCACAGCTCACCTTTCCGTCACCGGTGTGTCTCCAACCACGTGCCGGGACATAGTGGAGCCCTCAAGCTTACTCATCTGAAACGTAGTATGGAATCAGTAATGGCAGAGTACATACAACTGCACACGCCTAATTCTCTGTCCCGCCTTTGTGCATTCAGGCTGCTGCACCCCTTCCACTTCCACTGCCCAGAGGTGTCGGCTCGCCGCTGCTGCACCCCATCCACTTCCACTGCCCAGAGGTGTCTGCCCGCTGCTGCGCACCCAGGCTGCTGCACCCCATCCACTCCCACTGCCCGGAGGTGACTGTCCGCCGCTGCGCACCCAGGCTGCTGCACCCCATCCACTCCCACTGCCCGGAGGTGACTGCCCGCCGCTGCGCTAAGAATCCTCTCTGCTCACCTTTCGCAACCTGCGTGTAGAAAAGAGGGCCTACCACATGCCGCTGTAAGCCCCAAGCCCAGGGCCCCTGCATATTATGCAGCCCTGCTCCGCAGGCCACCAGGTCTCACATTTGGTGCTGGGTCTGGATTTCGCCATGGCAGAGGACATACCAGTGCACCGGGCTTTTCATCGCAGGCTGCACACCCGCTCAGCCCTTGCGGTGCCACTAACTCTGTGACCAGCGAGGCGACGCCACGTGGCGGTAGGCCTGCGCTGTCTGATGGCTCAGGCCTACACTGCGGTCCAGCAGGGCACAGAAAACCTGAGCTGTCCAGACCGCCGGGACGGGCCATCACCGCAGGCTGCACACCCGCTCAGCAGTTATGGTACCGGTACCTCAGTGGACCTAAAGTCACCGTCCCGTGCCGGTGTGCCTGTGCCGGCCGCAGTGTATCCGGTGCAAGCAACTCTGAAATGGCGTCGAGCACGTGCGCCGGGTCTTTTTTATTGGCAGGGTCACGTGTCCTGTGACACCTGTGCTGGATGGGTGTGGTGTGGGTGTATACTAGCCGTGAGGGAGTGG
Source organism: Calotriton arnoldi (assembly GCA_963921515.1). NCBI lineage: Eukaryota > Metazoa > Chordata > Amphibia > Caudata > Salamandridae > Calotriton > Calotriton arnoldi. The sequence goes on from CAWUFW010002022.1 coordinate 1,909,479, forward strand.
CTGCGGCGTACTGACAACTAGGGTGTGACCAGGAGATTACTGCAATGAAAATCTGGGCCATGTAGCGTTGTTGTCCTTCTCTGTAAGCGTAAGTGGAGTGGGCTGGCCTGGCGTATGCCAGTCCTGCGTGAGGCTGTGAAGAATGACTCCAGAGCTATGGGCGTGGCTCCGTCCTGGGCTGTATGAGGAATCAACTGATGCGGGTGTCCCTGTTGTAGTGCTGACGTCACCCGGGTCGCAAGCGCCAATGTGTCACTCTGTGAGCCAAGTCCCACAACATGGCCAACATGGAAGGTACGGGGAATCACTGACCCTACATTCATCCATAGTTCGACACATGAAAGATGGTGGACATGACACATCTGTGTGGATATGAATGTTTATTGCACATTCAGTGGAGTGTTGCAGCTGTAGCAATACAGGGCCATGCAAAGTTTAAGTTTCAGTTTTTGGCACATGGAGGGCAGCCAATTAGAGCCAAGCTTGTGTTCGGGGTTAGGCTGCGCCAACATATGTACTTATACAATTACTCCGCCAATCCCCAAGCACTTATAAATTCACTATACACTTTCCTTGCAGTACTCTAATGATCCAGTCTCTACGTACGTACTTGTACAATGACCGAGGGAAAGTTACATAACCGAAGTTTTCCCCATTGCCAGAGGTAACATGGTTGCATACGCTGTCCACAGCAGAATGTAATGTGGTAGGGCCCAGGGGCGGCATCTTGCATACATAATGAACACACGGACACAGATAGGTAGTGGAACTGGGTACGGACTCGTGCGCTCGACTCATTTTTATTACCAGGGTCACATGTCCAGTGACGTCTGTGCTGGATGCGTTTGGGGTGAGTGTAAGCCAGCCCTCCGGGAATGGTTGGTGCTGGCAACAAGTACAACTGTTATGATTGGATCAGACACACATATTCAATCATAAAGGGTGAATTATTTGTGCTGCACTAAGGTAGGGGCAACAGATGTGAAATAATACACACAATATTGTATCGTAAAGGGTCCATGAGTTGTGGTACACTGAGGTTGGGGCAGCAGATGTGACATTATACACAAAACATTGTATCATAAAGGGTCCATGAGTTGTGCTGCACTGAGATAGGGGCATCAGAAGCATTCAGCGTGTGCGCAGCCAGCGATGATGCGTGGTGCGGGCGAGCCGCACTAGGAGCAATGTCTCTTGCCTACTGGACTGCGTCATCTGCAATCGCGACTCGATCTGAATTGTGAGCCCTGCTGACCGCAGTGTAGGCCGGAGGCAGTGGTCAGGAAGAGTTCACAGCCACATGGCGTTGACTTGAGCTGCATAGAGTTAGTGGTAGGTGTGGCGCTCAGCATGTGCGCAGCCAGCGATGATGCAATGTCTCTTACCTACTGGACTGCGTCATCTGCAATCGCGACTCGATCTGAATTGCGAGCCCTGCTGACTGCAGTGTAGATCGAAGGCAGTAGTCAGCACAGACATCAAGGAATGCTTTTTGTCACTTCCTCTTGACAAAATTCGAGGACATAGAGTACAATTCTGTCTGCAATTAATAAATCAAAACTGAATTCTAATTGTGAGCTCTGCTGTCCGCAGTGTAGACTGCCATTCAGTGTCCCTTTGGACTTGCAAGATGAATTTGGTCATTGTACTAAAGCTATAACTGATATAAAACAAGTTCTTGAAGCAAGAATACTAAAAGGATATTATGTAGGTTTTAGGGACGTAATACTTAGTTGCCTACTGGACTCTGGAATTAATGAATCAAGAGTCAATTTTAAATGTGAGCCCTGATGACCGCAGTGTAGGCCGGAGGCAGCGGTCAGCAAGGGCCCACAGCCACGTGGCGTTGAGTTGAGCTGTACAGTTAGTGTCACCTGAAGCAACCAGCGTGTGTGGAGCCTGCGATGATGCGTGGTCCGGGCGGGCCGCACTGGTAGCAATGTTTTTTGCCTAATGAATTCTGCCTTAATAAGGCTACGTGGCGTTGACTTGTGGTGCACTGAGTTAGTGGCACCTGAAGCACTCAGCGTGTGCGCAGCCTGCGATGATGCGTGGTCCGGCCGGGCCACACTGGTAGCAATGTCTTTTGTCTAATGAATTCTGCCTTAATAAGGCTACGTGGCGATGACTTGTGGTGCACTGAGTTAGTGGCACCTGAAGCACTCAGCGTGTGCGCAGCCTGCGATGATGCGTGGTCCGGGCGGGCCGCACTGGGAGCAATGTCTCTTGCCTACTAGACTGCGTCATCTGCAATCGCGACTCGATCTGAATTGTGAGCCCTGCTGTCTGCAGTGTAGATCGAAGGCAGTAGTCTGTACAGACATAAGTCTGTGGTGCTCTGCTGCTGGGTTCCCAGGGGGCCTGTGTTGAGGAGGCCGGCGGTCACGGCGGAGGCCTCGTGGCAGGGTGAGGGCTGCCGCCCTGGCAGACACTTTGGCCTTCCCACAAGTGAACCACGCCCAGAGCCCCAGCCTATTTATTCATACTCCTATGCTGGAGTGGGGTACGTTGGACCAGCCCACTCCGCTTCCGCTTCCAGGGGGGGACAACACAGCTACATGACTGTAACGGGTGGGAACAAACGGGAGGAGAGACATGTCGTGTGAGGGAAGGCTTTATTTTTCCAAGTATACGTCTTCTTCTAGAGAGGGGGTTCAGTGGGAGACGGGACTCTTCCTCGCTCCTCCGGCGTGATTGGTATCCTGTTCGGGATGTCGTCCGCTCCTCCTCTCTCCGCCTCGGTGTACGGGGGCTTGAAGACTCCGTTGCGGTGGATCATCAAAAAGGGGAAAACAAGAATCGGGATTTAGGAAGTGAATGATACGGGGCCCATAGGTAGGGGAGTGAAGGGACACTGCACTCTGTGACACACGTCCTCTATGCTAAGGTGAGTGATTGTGTTCAGGGTAGGGTGTAGCGGGTTGTAAGAGAGCGAGGTCTGGCTATGTTTCCTTACGCCGATCCCTCCTCCCTGCCCAACCCGCGAAACGTTCCCGTACCTTTGTGAGCCACGCTCCTCCAGGAGCGTGGCCGGGCGACTCGTGTTGTCGTTGGCCTCCTGGCACCTCCGTGTCTCCCTCAGGGTCTGCTGTCCTGGGCGACTCGTCTTCGCACGCCTCGTTCCCTCCGATATACGCGTTGCTCTGCTCCTCGGATCCTTCCGTCTCACCGGTGACATTCCACCTCGTCTTCCGGGAACCTCCTCTTCTTATCGCGCTGCACGTTATGACGTCCGTCGGGGGCGGAGTCTCGTCGTCCGGGATATCCCAATTAAGGCGCCCTCACCATATATCCCGAGGAGTCCAGCGGGGAAAGAGGACGCATGCTCCACTCATCCTGAGGAGGGGAGACAAGAGGGGGAGAGGGATGTTGTTGACCACCAGGCCACCTCTTCGGGGAGTCTCTCCGTCAGTGGTCCCACCTCGTCACACACCCCCCCCCCTAGGAATCTCCCGCTCGGGGAGAGGGAACACCCTGGACAAGAAGTCCGCACTTCCATTGTCCTTTCCTTTCCGGTGTCGTACTTCAAAGGAGAAGGGTTGCAATGTCAGGAACCAGCGCAATATTCTGGGGTTTTGGGACTTGTTCCGGCACATCCACTGCAACGGGGCATGATCTGTGTACAGAGTGAATGGTCGGCCCTCGAGGTAGTAGCGGAGCTTGTCTATAGCCCATTTCGCCGCCAAGCACTCCTTTTCTATGGTGGGATATTTGACCTCTCTTGGAAACAGCTTTCGGCTAATATACAGGACAGGATGGTCTACCCCGTCCGCGGATAATTGGGACAGTACCACCCCCAACCCATAGTGAGAGGCATCCGTATGCAGGATAAACGGTTTGGCAAAATCGGGGGACACTAGCACTGGACCTGTTGTGATGGTGCGTTTGAGGGATCGAAAGGCGTCTAACATTTCAGGGGTGGGACTGAGTAGTTGTCGGGCCCCTACATTTTTACGCAGTACGTCAGTCAGGGGGGCTGCTACTTCAGAGAATTGGGGTATAAACCGGCGATAGTAACCTAGCAAGCCCAGAAAATCGCGTAGGTCTCTTTTGGTGGCAGGAAAAGGGGTGTCGGCTATGGCTCGTACCTTTTCTGCTTGGGGAGCTATCATGCCGTGACCCAGACAGTACCCGAGGTACCTCACCTTCTGATATGCCACCCTGGATTTTTTTGCTTTGACATGTAGGCCAGCTAGTTCTAAAGCTAGGAGGATGGTCTTTAGGTGCCGTAGATGTTCTTCCCACGTACCGCTGAAGATCACGATGTCGTCCAGGTACGCCGAACAGAAAGAGTGGTGGTTCTGGAGTACCGTATTCATCAACCGCTGAAACGTAGCAGGTGCCCCGTGTAGCCCAAAGGGTAGGACGTTGAATTCGTACAGCCCCTCCTCGGTAGCGAATGCTGTTTTCCTTCGATCTTCCTCCCTCAGGGGCACCTGCCAGTATCCCTTTGTCAAATCCAACGTCGTCATGTACCTGGCGTCCCCCAGCTTTTCGATGAGCTCATCGATTCGGGGGATGGGATACGCATCAAAGGCGGAGATGGCGTTCAGGGCCCTGAAGTCCATGCAGAAGCGAGTTGAGCCATCCGGCTTCGGTACCATCACTATAGGCGATGACCAGTCACTCACGGAGGGACGTATTACTCCCAGACGGATCATGTCCTGTATCTCTCTCTTGACAGCTGCCCGCTTTGCTGCTGGTATCCGATATGGCCGTTGTTTTATCGTTTTCCCAGGAGGCGTTACTATACGATGTTCCGTGAGAGTCGTCCGACCAGGGATGTCTGAAAAGAGATGCGAAAAGGGGAGTAACGATTTGTGTAGATCGGTCCTTTCTTCTTCCAACAGGTCCTCGTTGATCACGAGTTGGTGGAGTGTGGTTCCTTCTGTTGCATCGGTGGGAAGCGTCAGGTGTGCTGTTTTCGGCGGTGGTCCCAGCCACTTCTTTAACAAGTTTATATGATATGACTGCTTCCGCTTCGGTGTTATCTGTAGTTGGTACGTCGTTGGTCCGAGGACCCCCACAACCTTATAGGGACCCAGCCACTCTGACTGAAACTTCTTTGTGGACGATGGAAGTAACACCAGGGTCCAGTCACCTACTGACAGCCTCCTCCACTTCTTTCCTCTGTCGTAATAGGTCTTTTGTCTCTCTTGGCTCCTCTCCAGATGAGTGTAGGCCAGGTCTCTCAGTTTCCACAACTTGGACTTTAGCTGCTGGGTATACTCCAGTATGCCTTTGTTCTCCTCTGCAGTCTCCCGCTCCCAGGCTTCCTTGGTCATTTCTAGTAGGGACCTCGGTTGTCGTCCGTACAGGAGTTGGAATGACGAGCACCCCAAACTGCTCTGGACCTGGGCTCTGAGCACGTAAAGAGCCAAAGGTAACAGCCGGTCCCAGTCCTTTCCTTCAACGGCCAACATCTTTTTCAGGGTGGTCTTCAGCGTCCGGTTGTACCTCTCGACCAGGCCGTCCGTTTGAGGATGGTACACTGAGGTTCGTATGTGCCGTAGATCTAATACTTGACAAACCTCCTTCATTAGTCGTGATACGAAAGGCGTTCCCTGGTCCGTGAGGATTTCCCAGGGAAAACCCACCCTCGAGAAGAGTTCCAGCAGTTTGTCTGCGATGTTTCGAGACGTTGGGGCTCTGAGGGGATAGGCCTCTGGAAACCTCGTGGCGTAGTCCACGACCACTAATGCATATAGGTTCCCTTTTTGTGTTTGGGGTAGGGGGCCTATCAGATCCATCCCGATCCTCTCGTATGGGTTCCCCACTACTGAAATGGGCTGTAGGGGGACGGCAGGCGGACGCTGGGTGTTCTTCTTTTGGCACTCTTCACATGTCTGGCAATGGATCTTGATGTCTTTGTAGACTCCGGGCCAAAAGAAATGTCGTAGCACGGTTTGGGTCGTCTTCTCCGCCCCCGTATGTCCTGCTGTGAGGTGGGAGTGGGAGAAGAATAGTATCTGTCCCCTAAATGCCATGGGCACCAGTAATTGTTCGGGGCCGTCGACGTCTCCCTTCCTGTACAACAACCCGTCCTTGATTAGGAAGTGGGGAAATGAGGGTGACTGGTCGTCCTGGGTGGCATGTGCAGCTTCCCATGCATTAAATAATGTGGGGTCGTTAGCTTGGGTGAATCGGAAACTCCTGTCTAGCAACCAAGGCTCGGGGGACGTGAGGGCAGGCAGGGGTAGGGTCATGTCTCTCTTTATGCCCTGTACGGCTCCTCCCTCCTGTATTTTAGCGGTAAACAACTGCATGAAATCAGGGTTATCCGTCCCCAACAACAGGTCTTCGGGTAACCCTTCTATCACTCCCACCCGGACTGTGCATGGCATCCCGTTTGGGGGGGGTGAGTGTTACTGACGCCAAGGGGTAGGGTCTTACGTCCCCGTGAACACACCTGATGTGCACCATTGCCTCCGGGACATACTGGGAGGGGGTTACCAGGGCTTTCTGTATCACCGACTGTCTACACCCTGAATCTAAGAGTGCTCTTGCCCTCCTCCCATTCACCTGTACACTCGCATGAAATGCTGTCCCCATCTCGGCGGTGCATAGTATGGATCTTGGGAGGTAGCCCACTTCCATCGGTTCGTCTTGGACCCTACGCTTGGGACACAGTCTGGCTATGTGGCCCCATTCACCACACTCAAAGCACTGTGGTCCTCTAAGCGGGGCATAGTCCATTCTCCCAGGTTTGGTTCGGGGAAGTTCCGCCACTGCACGTAGTTTCTTGTCCGGTTTCGCGGTGTTGGGTCTGTTGGTTTTCTCGCTGTCCCATCCGAGATTCCGGGGTTGGGCTCGTGAGAACGTGGTGGCCATCTCGATGGCTTGTTCCGGGGTGAGGTGTGGGTGTTGTCTCAGCCACCTCTGGGTACCATATGGGAGGGCCTCTAGGAACTGCTCCATGTATATGCGGTTCAAGATGTCTTCCTTCGTGCTTGTGTTGGGTCTCAGCCACTTGTCCGCTGCCATTTTTAGACGAAAGAATATGGTTTTGGGGTTCTCCCCCGGCATGCCCCTCTCTCTACGGAAGCGAACCCTAAAGGCCTCCGCGTCCAGGCCTAGATGGTCCAATATGATATCCTTTATATCGGGGTAGGGGGTTACCCCCTGAGCGTTGGCAACCTAGTACGCTGACTGGGCTTCCCCAGTCAGCAAGGGGGCCAGAAAGAAAGGCCATTTCTCCTCCGGCCACCCACAAGCGCGTGCAGCGCGTTCAAAATTCAGCAAAAATGCGTCCGGGTCGTCCCCGGCCACGTATTTTTGCAGAGAAATCCCCGATGGTCCATGGGATGTTCCCCTGCTGTCCCTTGGTGTGGATATGCTGGGCTCTTTTGCGAGCTTCTGTATCCCATCCATTTGGGCTGCAATGGAGTCCTTAAATAGGTCTCTGTCGGCTTGGGCCGACGCCATGTGCCTCTCCACGGCCCATTCTAGCTTCTCCTGGCCTTTGACGATGTGTTGGATAAGCGTGTCCATCATCGGGATACTGATGGATGCCGGTATAGATCCCACTTCTGACACCACTTGTAACGGGTGGGAACAAACGGGAGGAGAGACAGGTCGTGTGAGGGAAGGCTTTATTTTTCCAAGTATACGTCTTCTTCTAGAGAGGGGGTTCAGTGGGAGACGGGACTCTTCCTCGCTCCTCCGGCGTGATTGGTATCCTGTTCGGGATGTCGTCCGCTCCTCCTCTCTCCGCCTCGGTGTACGGGGGCTTGAAGACTCCGTTGCGGTGGATCATCAAAAAGGGGAAAACAAGAATCGGGATTTAGGAAGTGAATGATACGGGGCCCATAGGTAGGGGAGTGAAGGGACACCGCACTCTGTGACACACGTCCTCTATGCTAAGGTGAGTGATTGTGTTCAGGGTAGGGTGTAGCGGGTTGTAAGAGAGCGAGGTCTGGCTATGTTTCCTTACGCCGATCCCTCCTCCCTGCCCAACCCGCGAAACGTTCCCGTACCTTTGTGAGCCACGCTCCTCCAGGAGCGTGGCCGGGCGACTCGTGTTGTCGTTGGCCTCCTGGCACCTCCGTGTCTCCCTCAGGGTCTGCTGTCCTGGGCGACTCGTCCTCGCACGCCTCGTTCCCTCCGATATACGCGTTGCTCTGCTCCTCGGCTCCTTCTGTCTCACCGGTGACATTCCACCTCGTCTCCGGGAACCTCCTCTTCTTATCGCGCTGCACGTTATGACGTCCGTCGGGGGCGGAGTCTCGTCGTCCGGGATATCCCAATTAAAGGCGCCCTCACCATATATCCCCGAGGAGTCCAGCGGGGAAAGAGGATGCATGCTCCACTCATCCTGAGGAGGGGAGACAAGAGGGGGGGAGAGGGATGTTGTTGACCACCAGGCCACCTCTTCGGGGAGTCTCTCCGTCAGTGGTCCCACCTCGTCACAATGACCGAGATCTTCCCTACTGCCTGAGGTAACATGGTTGCGTCTATTGTCCACAACACTACAAGCACCAGCAGTATATGTCCAGATGGAGAGGTTTGTGCTCTGCATAGTGAGGTCTGTCCATCACATCACCGCTACACTTGGTATTGTGTGCATTTTTATTGATGGGTGACTTGCGTCCTTCACACATACTTGGTTGCCACATCTCCCAAGATTCAGCTATTGAGTGGCTGAGGGACCATGCCGTTTTTGGAGGGTCCGCTGTCCTGTTCTGCGCTGCCTCGGTGGTAGTAGGGGGGGGGGGTGGTCCGGGGGGAGGTCCTGATGGTGATGGCAGTGGGTGTTGTGGCCTTCTTGGGTGTCGGAGCTGCATGGTCAGTAGCTCTATGACATGTGTTGGTCTTCAGATGTGGTTCTGGGCTGGGCTCCCTTTCACACTGTAGGTAGTCGTCCTGCTTTACACCAGTAAAAGGCAGATGTTAAATTCTTACTGCTAACGCAGCTTATCGCTTGTTTTTGGATCGCACCCTAGATTTGGCTGCTCGTTGAAAATATCGGGATGTGGTGTTTTCGTGTTATTTTTGCACGGGAACACCTACTCTGCATATTATTAGCGTTAGTTGTCGCTCTTATTTGTGGCGAATTTTTTGCGGAAGCTATTGTTGGAAAACTGGCGATATCGGCTGTTTTCACTAGGTTGAGAATGGAATGATAATTTAAAATCACTGAAAAAACCATAGGTTTAATGAACATTATAATTAGAAATGATTATTTAAAAAACGTTTGAAATTCACTGAAAAAAACCATAGGTTTCAGGCACGTTATAGTTAGAAATTAGCATTTAAAAAACCTTAGAAATTCACTGAAAAAACCATAGGTTTCAGGGACGTTATAGTTAGAAATTAGCATTTAAAAAACCTTTGAAATTCACTGAAAAAACCATAGGTTTCAGGGACGTTATAGTTAGAAATTAGCATTTAAAAAACCTTTGAAATTCACTGAAAAAACCATAGGTTTCAGGGACGTTATAGTTAGAAATTAGCATTTAAAAACCTTTGAAATTCACTGAAAAAACCATAGGTTTCAGGGACGTTAAAGTTAGAAATTAGCATTTAAAAAACCTTTGAAATTCACCGAAAAAACCATAGCTTTCAGGGACGTTATAGTTAGCTGGACATTTCACTCCTACAAAACCATAGAAATTCCACTGTTATAGTTAGTTCAGCTAACTATAACTCGCGCTCCCATAATGCACTGCTGATGACATCACATATTACATCATTCATGACATGGTCAGTGACATCACTGATGACATCACTGATGACATCTCAAATGACATCACTGATGACATCACTGATGACATCATCCATGCGACAATCTGATGCACCTTCTCACACCCTAATATAATCTTTGATACACCCACTCCAAAAAACAGAATACCATTTTTGAAACCATACACACACCAATACCACTTACTACATATCTAATCACTGGTTCTTAGGTCAACACACTCATCCACTCATTCACCCATACAATCACTCATACAAGCAGTCACTCATCAATACAACACTATCATATGCACTCATACACCTACACAGACACTCACACACCAGCACTCATCCAGAGTTACTCACACACGTAGTCAGTCATGCAAATAATTAATCACACTTCCATTTACTGACCTATACAGTTATACACACAACACATCACTTATTCAAACAGAAAGAAATGCATAATTACTCTCTTATACAATCACTGATACAAGTACACACTCATCCATACAGCCACTCTCACAATCACTAACTCTCACGTATAGTCATTTATATACTCCAACTCTCACATACACTGTCTTTTACATATGTAGTTAGTTGGACATGTACCACTGAGACATCCATTCACTCACTAACACCCATACACACACTCACCCACGCATACAGCTGTTTCCACATGCACTCTTGAACCCATACATCCAGTGAGTCAACCACTCAAACATGTATGCACAGAGTCACACACCTCCCACGTACCCACACACACACTCAGGCACCCATACAAATACTCTGGCAACCAATTAATAACGCATATACACACTCATGTAGCTACTGACCAACCCATGCAGCAGCTTAGACAACAGCAAACAGACTGATATAGACATTCACACAGTTTAGTCACTAACCCATGCATTCGGTAAGACACATGTAATAACTCAGTTAAACAGTCAGTCACACACCTACTAAATCCTCCATCCAGACACTTATACACCCACTCATTCTTCAATACACCTTGGTATATATATAATACATATTTAAAGTTTAAAGAAAAACACATTGACTGGATGATGTCATCAGTGATGTCATCAGTGATGTCATTTGAGATGTCATCAGTGATGTCACTGACCATGTCATGAATGATGTAATATGTGATGGCATCAGCAGTGCATTGCGGGGCGCGAGTTATAGTTAGCTGAACTAACTATAACAGTGGAATTTCTATGGTTTTGTACGAGTGAAATGTCCAGCTAACTATAACGTCCCTGAAACCTATGGTTTTTTCAGTGAATTTCAAAGGTTTTTTAAATGCTAATTTCTAACTATAACGTCCCTGAAACCTATGGTTTTTTCAATGAATTTCAAAGGTTTTTTAAATGCTAATTTCTAACTATAACGTCCCTGAAACCTATGGTTTTTTCAGTGAATTTCAAAGGTTTTTTAAATACTAATTTCTAAATATAACGTCCCTGAAACCTATGGTTTTTTCAGTGAATTTCTTAGGTATTTTAAATGCTAATTTCTAACTATAACGTGCCTGAAACCTATGGTTTTTTTCAGTGAATATATATATATATATATATATATATATATATATTATCTACTGGCGGTCGCCAGTAGATAGTTATAGTTAAAACCTATTATCCATAGGAAATCCGCGACATTCTATTTGAAATAACGTTGGCGCCGGTTGACGAATCTTCGCGAAAGTTTCCAACTTGTTGGGGCGCTCCGGTCCGCTCCGGTCCGCTCCTATCCTGAAAGTCTCGGGGTGATACTTCAAGCGGGGGCCGAGAAAAAGGGGGGGTCCCAAAACGTGTTTTCCCCATTCATTTTTCCATAGGAACCTTTAGTCGCAGCTACAGCCCGAACTGCTGAACGGAATTACACCAAATTTGGCAAAGAGGTAGCCCTTGGTTCAGTGTCGTGCCTTTTGCTTAAATGGTGTAAATCCGTTCAGTAGTTCCTGAGAAAATCAAAAGTAAAGTCACATATATATCTGGGCGGAGCCTAACCACACATGTCATCGTGAGATCTGATTGGCTGTCAGCACTTCATCCTGGAATTGCTGGCAGCCATCTTGGGACCAATATAAATGATAGTACCTCATTGAAATGCATTGTAGTGAATAGAAGATTTTGAGGGTCACCAAAAGGAGAACTATAAAGGGTGATAACAGGCTTTAGTTACATTAGAATTTATTTGTTGATGGTACCATACTAATTTTAGGAATTGTGGTGTATTCTAAGGTGATTTTACCATGTGAAAAACCTTCTGCTGGGATATCATGAATCATGTTTGAGAGAACACTATTTTCTCATGCTTGTCCCATGGAGGTTTGGAAGGTGCTCCAGAAGCTAAAATGAGAGCATATTTTCTGTAAATTCACATTATCTTTCTCACTCATGTGAGAATGAAGTCTGACATTCTCAGTAAAACATGTACATCCAACAAGGGCAGAGACTGTCAGTTGATTCCTTTGTGTTCTACTGCAGCTTCCAAGAGTGTTCTAAAGAACAACTAGAGTGCTAACAGCCTTACTTATGACAAAAGTATGGCACACCTGAAGCCATCTTGATTGGAATAAACTGGTAACACTTAAAACATTTAATTTAAAAAGGAACAAAATGATGGGGTTCATCTTGTCATAGAAATTATGGTTAGTGCTCTGGAAAGAAAAATTAGGACATGTTTCAAGTGTGATCTCAAATATCTTCCTGTTATATTTCAACAGGAGCAGCCTGCCAGTTGATGCCTTTGTGTTCTACTGCAGCTTCCCAGAGTGTTCTAAAGAACAACTAGAGTGCTAACAGCCTTACTTATGACAAAAGTATGGCACACCTGAAGCCATCTTGATTGGAATAAACTGGTAACACTTAAACAATTTAATTTAAAAGGAACAAAATGATGGGGTTCATTTTGTCATAGAAATTATGGTTAGTGCTGTAGAAAGAAAAATTAGGACATGTTTCAAGTGTGATCTCAAATATCTTCCTGTTATATTTCAACAGGAGCAGCCTGCCAGTTGATGCCTTTGTGTTCTACTGCAGCTTCCCAGAGTGTTCTAAAAAACAACTAGAGTGCTAACAGCCTTACTTATGACAAAAGTATGGCACACCTGAAGCCATCTTGATTGGAATAAACTGGTGTGAGAAGTTGGCCTGGCATATGCTGTCCACTAATTATAGTGGGCACCTTGCACCAGTCCAAACAACCCCTTATTGGAGATAGGTTAAAGACAACCTTATTGAAAGCTATCCTAGTGGTAGCTATGGAGAGCAGCCTTCAGGCTAAGTCTTGAAGGAATGTAAAGCAGCTTGTTTTACCAGTCTATAATCTCTTGAGTGACCAAATGAAAGAGCACCACACCAGGTATATATTCAAAATATATGTATTTATTGCTAAACACACCCCTCTAGTCTCTTTATGAGGCTAGAGTTCGAAGTACATAAGTTATAAGATATTAAATCACAGTAATAGCACAAATACACGTTTGGGCCCTAGGGGCGTACCAAACCATATACCAATAAAGTGGTATGCGAACCACGACTGAACTAGACACTAGGCCTAGAGCCTCTAGAAGTGCTTGGACCACAAGGAACCACCCAAGGTAGTGACACAGGGGACCCACGGGAGACGCGTGCTGTGTAAATACACAACCGCGATACGCCGTTAACTTCTATGGAGAAAGTCGGGATCGGGAAAATAGAGGAAAGGGACACTTAAAAGAGGACTAGGACAAAACCCTTTGAGATCTAGGACTTTGAAGAGTCTCTACCCATGGGAGCACCGGAGTACTCGTGTTACCTCACCCAGGGAAGCCGGGTGCATAGGTGCCTTTCGGGGTCGGGTTTCGTTGTCGATTCGAATGGCGATCTGCTGCAAAGTGCTGCTGGCGGCCAAGAGAAAAGTGTCCGGGTGGATCCAAGAGTGGATCGGAGTTCTGGTGAACCTGAAAGCAGAGGGGACAGAGTCTGGGTCACTAGCCAGTGACCAGGAAGGCGATGGACAGATGCCCACCGATGTCGAGTGCTTCAGGTGCGTTGACAGTCGTCTTGACTCTTCAGCCACGAGGTCCGAGAGGCGTTGTCGGTGACCAGGAGCAGGATTCGGGCTGGTATACAATGTCTGTCGAGTACTGAGGTGTTGGCGACCCAATTGGACCCAACAAGCCTTGGCAACGGCAAGTCTCGAGTAAGATGTAGATCGTCGATGGTGCAGACCAGCAAGGTCTGTGGAACTCACCCAGCGAAGGTAAGTGAGGGCAGGCCTGGAGCAACCAGGATGCCAAGTAAGAAAAGGATTGGCCTTCGTTAAGGGCTACTAGCCAACGGGCTAGCGACCGCGAAGGAGCCTCGTGACGCCGCACGTGGAGCTGGCTTACAGGACACTCGTGGAGTGGGGGCCAGTGATCTTCGGTGCAGGTGGTGCTGGAGGCTAGGGCTACTCGGAGCCTAAAGCATGACTTCTTGGGAGACCCAGAAGAGGATGCACTTGCAAATGTGCTCGGTGTCCAGGGGTCACAGTCTCAAGTCACCCACGATAGCCACGGGCCTCAGCTTTGCTGGGGACTCAGGGTAGCCTCGGGAAGTCTGAGAATCCACCTCTGGTGATGCGATGACTTCGGCGTCCGACGGGAGCTTCAGAAATGCGAACCGGACAGATGCTTCTTTGGTGCCTGCCAAGCAGGGGAGTCACTCCTTGACCCCAAGGGAGATTCTTCAGTCCTCTAATCTTGTCGTAGAGCGTCGAAGGTCCAGGATTCAGTTTCAGAGTTTCGTCCAGGTATAATCGAAAGTCCTAAGGACTGGGTTCCTACCTTTATTCTAAAAATAGGGGTTGGACTACTCTGTGGCCCCACCTATGGGTGGGTCAGGGCAGAGGGGTGGCTACACCCCTTTCCCTTTGTCCAGTTCGCGCCAAAGCAGGGGCTGCAAGCCCCTGATCCGGTTTGAACTGGGGTATGCACCGGGACACCAAATGTGCCCCCAGTGCAGGACTTCAAAGCACCCGAAAGTGCTCCCGCCCAGCCCCAATACACATTATCCTGTCTGGGGAGGTGGTCACACCTCCCTGGGACAGGAAACCTATTGTCCAGGCCTCCCCTGCCGGAGTTTCGTCCAGCAGCAGGAGGCCAGACTCGTGTCTGTGGCAGCAGCATCCATTTTGTGATGCCAGGGCTCTGAAAGAAGTTACCGGACTAGTCAGAGTTAACATGTCTTTCCCTCTAGAAGGGTGGAATGCTACCCCCGCCGCCAGGATTGGTGGGGGGGGTAGTATTCCAAGATGTTTGACACCAAACACGACATGTTTAGGTGCAGCCATTCCAAAGTTAGCATTTTACCGCGAGGATATAATGCGCTTAAGAGTATATGGTCAGGCTGTACTACAAACAGCATCAGAGAGGGTCTCCGAACGCTGCAGAGGGCCCTGCTCATGCAGGGGCACCCTCTCACATAGGAACCACGCACTCTGCCTTTAGGATTGATAAGGCCTGCCTTAGGAGTGACTTATAGGTTTATATGTGTGTATGTATCTCGTGATATAGGTAACCTATATCACAGTAAGGGGTGCATGCACCACCTTACCCAGGCTGCAGTAGCAGACCTGTGGTGTCAGTTTGGATGGCCTTCCAGGGGTGGCATAATACATGCTGCAGCCCCTGGCAGGCCTCTGAGGTACCTATGCCCTTGGTACATAGTATTCCATATACTAGGGACTTATAAGGGCACTCCAGATCCCAATCAGTGATGTGCCTAAGGCACATGGAAACCATTTTAGAGAGGAAGCAGCTAGGCTGGGGTTCTAATTAGCAGGGCCCCAGCCAGACTAATGTCGAAAAACAGTGAAGCATCAGCAAAAAGTGGGGGTACCCATGTGAAGCAGATCCTACTCTCCTACACAACCCCCCAAACGTAGGGACATTAAACTAACCTTGCCCAGTTAAGTCTTCATGTTCTAAGTGGAAATACCTAGAGAGTCCATCTGCATTCGCATGGTTACTCCCAGGCCTATGTTCCACTGTAAAGTCCATCCCCTGTAGGGAAATGGACCACCTAAGCAGTTTGGGGTTTTCACCCTTCATTTGTTTTAGCCATAAGAGGGGCTTATGGTCTGTCTGAACCAGGAAGTGTGTACCAAACAAGTATGGCCTCAACTTCTTCAGAGCCCAGACCACAGCAAAGGCCTCCTCTCTATGGCTGACCAACGTTTCTCTCTAGGGGTCAGCCTTCTGCTAATAAAAGCTACTGGCTGATCCTGACCTTCTTCATTCAATTGTGACAGTACAGCCCCTACCCCCAATTCAGATGCATCAGTTTGAACAATGAACTTCTTGGAGTAATCAGGACTCTGCAGAATTGGAGCAGTGCACATGGCCTGCTTGAGGTCATCAAATGCCTTTTGACAGCTAACTGTCCACTGAACCTTTTTGGGCATTTTCTTAGAAGTTAAGTCATTCAAGGGTGTCACTATTGATCCATACCCCTTGACAAATCTCCTATGGTACCCAGTCAGGCCTAAGAAGTCTCTCACCTGAGTCTGGGTAGTGGGAGCAGTCCAGTCCATGATGGTCTGGATCTTGCTCTGCAAAGGTTGAACCTGGCCTCCACCCACAAGGTGGCCCAGGTACACAACCTGTGTTGGAAACGGGGTTACCGAGTCCGTTATGGTAGCATGGCGCAAAGCGGGGAAGGCACGCGAAGGCAATGTGTAAGGCAGTTGTGCAGCACACTCTTACTTTGACTCAGAAATGCGGAGCAATAACAGGACACCACACCAGGCTTGCGTAATTAAAATCAAGTTCCTTTATGTCAATCAAGGTTGCATCAGATTAGGCAGATTATTTCAACTTTACATTGCATTTTGTTAACTGGTGCACATTCTTCTTAAAAAGACCCTCAACAGTGTAGGCCACTAAAAGGCCAAAGGAATCATCTCCTAAAAACACAGCACCAATAATGATTACCGGGTGCACTAAGAAATCAGGGCCTAGAACATGCAAAACACTTCAGGCGTATTAAAATCCCTTGCAAATAGGCACATACATCAGGCCTAGATAATCATTACCGCATGCGGGACAATATGCGGGAGGAAATCCTAGAGGGAACCCCTCAACATGTCCAGCAAACTGGGGCTTCCCTATGATGGGGGATTCCTATGTCTCTCAGGGGAGGTGAGGGTTAAATTAGGCTTGGCCCCCTTCTCACCGGGGCCTCGCCGGGTGCCAAATGTTAGGGAGGGCTTTTCCCTCGTTAATCCCCTGGCAATGCTGGCCCCCGGCCCCCAGTGGCTTGTTCTGGCGCCCTAGGGGCCTCCCGGGCTCACCTGCTGTGTCGTGGCTGGTCGCGACTGGGCCCGTTGGGATTCGGCCCTCGCGTTGAGTAACAGAGCCCCGCCGGGCTGTGGAGCCTTTTCCTCCTGTTGCGGGTCGTTGGGGGGCCGGTATCGCACTCCTCCGGCCCCCGTGGAGTCAGCGTTGTAACAAGGGGAAGGGAGCGGGAGCCGGCGGTCCTTCGCAGACGGCTCCCCGCTTCCCTCTGCTGCACACGGAGTTCTCCTACCTCCGTACGTGCTGGGGGGGCGGGCCGAGGACGCCGCCCAATCCCAGCGCGGCCTTGAGTTCTTCCGGGGGCTCCCGCTGGCAGTGGAGCCCCTCCGGCGTCGTTCCTCTCGGGCTCTTGGCAGGGACCAATCCCGTCGCGGCCTTTTCGGGGCGGGTCTTCCGACGCGGCGGCTCCTCGCGTTGCCGGGCAACGCCTCCCGCCTCCGGCTCTTCAGCCCCGCGCGGCCTTTTCTTCTCCGGCCCGGACAGCAGCGGCCACGGGGATGATCCGGGGGCTCCCGCTGGCAGTGGAGCCCCGCTGGGCGATTCCTTCACCGCGCCCACAGCGCGGGCAGCACGTCGTCGCCCCTACCCAGGGGTACAGGTCCCAGGGCTGCAGCAGTGATCTTTGGGGGCTTCGGTGAGGGCGCGGACGGCGCACCTCACCACACGCACGAAAGGGGGGGAGGTCTCCCTCACCTCAACACCTCTCTTCACGCGGCGGCGGCCGCGGCGGCGATTCAGTCACAAGGTCAGTGACTGGGGTGGCAGTTTCTCCCACGTGGAGTTGCAGCGCGGGCGCGCTGACAGCCTATTCACAGGGCTGTGTGGGAAGGGTTCGTGGGGACAGTCCAGCTGCCGGTCTGGGTAGATAGGGGGGTGAAGGTCTAGTGCTTAGGACACAGCGCTTCGCCTCAGGATCCCCATTCGAAGATTCAACTTGGGCTCCTGTTACTCTTGGTTTCAGGCTCCTGCGAGGAGCTTCTTGTCAGAAGTGGCTTAGGGTAATGTCCGTGACAAGCGTTTCTTGTCAGAGAGTTCTTCTTCTTATGAGGGGGGGGGGTTGTGAGTTGGTGGTTCTGGGGTTGCTTGATGTTCCTCCCAGCACGCTGAAGATGGTTCCCTGGGTCCCCTCACACTGGGCAAGGTCAGTGGGTGGTGGGCGTTCCTCAGCTATCTTACGGCAGCAGGGCCTCAGCCCTGTCAGCAGCAGTAGTGTAGGTCTCCCCCCTAGGCCCTAAAGCCTATACTCCGGCGCAGGTTCTCCCAGGATCAGCGGTGCCTCAACCTAACTGACTAAAAGGTTTTCCCTCCAAGCCTCTTATACCCCTAGGTCAGGTGACCCTCCTAAAGGCGGCAAAACTTAACTCCTCCCACAGCCCGGAAGGTTCTGGAACCTTCCACCTACCTAGCTATGTGGCCCAGAGGCGGGGACGGGATGGATACTGTATCCCTATGTCCCAGCCTGACTCTGGCTACTAGCGTGTATGTGTGTAAGGCCCTTCTGCAGTAGCAGGGGCCTGTGGCAGCCATCTTTAGTGAGAGAGCACCTGCACCTCAGCACTGACCGGCAGTGGCAAGGCGCCCGGAGACCTAGGTCCAGTAAAAATATGGTGGCAAAAATGAGGCGCAAAAGGGAAAGAAACAGGGCAAGACCACCCTAGGGCTGACAGGTCTAACACGCGTCCCCCCAGCCGAAAGAGGGGAGAGCTTCCCAACCTCTAGGGAGTTCTCTTCGCTAAGGCGGAAAAACCGGGAGAGACCGTCAGCGTTGGCGTGGTCTACACCGGGTCGATGTTCCACCCGAAAGTCCATCCCCTGGAGGAAATGGACCACCTCAACAATTTGGGGTTTTCGCCTCTCATCTGCATGAGCCAGCGAAGGGGTCTGTGGTCGGTCTGGATCAAGAAGTGACAACCAAAAGGTATGGCCTCAACTTCTTCACAGCCCAAACCACGGCAAAGGCTTCCCGCTCGATGGTACTCCACCGCTGTTCCCGGGGAGTAGTCTTCGGGAGATGAAGGCCACTGGCTGGTCTTGGCCATCGTCATTCAGCTGCGAGAGCACAGCTCCTATGCCATGCTCAGAAGCGTCTGTCTGCACGATAAACTCCCGTCCAAAATCTGGAGTCCTGAGCACCGGTGCGGTGCACATGGCACGTTTAAGGGTCTCAAAGGCATCCTGGGAGGCAGCCGTCCAGATGACTCTGCGTGGCTGCTTCTTCGAAGTCAATTCCGTCAATGGGCCCACGATGGTTCCATATCCCTTGACGAACCGGCGGTAGTATCCCGTGAGGCCGAGAAAAGCTCGGACCTCTGTTTGGGTCTTGGGGGCTCCCAGGCCATGATGGTCTCAATCTTGGCTTGGAGGGGTTGCACCTTACCTCCGCCCACCAGATGTCCCAGGTACACGACAGATCACTGTCCAATCTGGCACTTGCTGGCCTTGATGGTTAGACCAGCCCGTTGCAAAGCCTGTAGCACCTCCTGGAGATGCTGCAGATGGTCCTCCCAGCTGCTACTGAAGACAGCTATGTCATCCAGGTAGGCAGCAGAGAAGGCCTCTAGGCCAGACAGCACCTGGTTCACCAACCGCTGGAAAGTGGCTGGAGCATTTTTCAACCCGAAGGGCATCACACGAAATTGAAAGTGGCCCTCGGGGGTGGAGAACGCAGTCTTCTCCCTTGCTCCTTCCGCCATGGCGATCTGCCAATAGCCTGACGTTAAATCAATGGTACTCAGATACCGGGCTGCTCCCAGCCGGTCAATGAGCTCATCCGCCCGAGGGATCGGGTGAGCTTCGGTCTTGGTGCCTGAGTTGAGTCCACGATAATCCACACAGAACCGAAGTTCTGGTGTGGTGCCCGGGGGGGCCGCTTTCGGCACCAACACCACCGGACTAGCCCAAGGGCTACTGGAAGGCTCAATCACCCCCAGTTCTAGCATCTTGGTAACCTCACCCTGGATACTCACCCTGACCTTATCGGACAGCCGGTAAGACTTGTTTTTTACTGGCGGACTGTCCCCTGTGTCCACATCATGGGTACACAGGTGCGTGATTCCAGGCGTGAGGGAAAACAACGAGGCGTACTGCCCCAAGACCTGGCGGCAGTCCCTCCGTTGCTCTGGGGTCAAGGATGGGGCGAGGACTACTCCCTCTACCGAACCATCCTTCTCATGGGCCGCCAGAAGGTCTGGCAGAGGCTCACTCTCCTCCTCCTCCTCACTTCCATCCGTTATCATCAAGAGAGTGAGCTCGGAACGCTCCTGGTGTGGCTTCAGGCGGTTGACGTGGAGCACCCTGTGGGGTTGACGGGGGGTCTTCATGTCGACGACATACGTGGTCTGGCCTTTCCTTTCCAAGCTCTCAAACGGCCCAGTCCACCGGTCCTGGAGGGCGCTAAGCTCTCCTGGCTCCATGACCCACACCTTCTGTCCAACGTCTAACTCTACCGTCCGCGCGTTCCGGTCATACCATTGCTTCATGACGGCCTGACTCGCCTCTAAGTTGTCCGAGGCCTCCTTCCACAGCTTGGCCACTTGGCTGCGGAACGCCAGCATATAGCTGACCACATCACGGGGAAGCTTCGAGGAAGACTTCTCCCACCCCTCTTTGACAAGACTGAGGGGCCCCCGAACGGGGTGGCCATAGAGCAGCTCAAAGGGGCTGAAACCGACCCCTTCTGCGGCACCTCTCGGTAGGAGAAGAGCAGACAGGGTAAGAGGACGTCCCACTTTCTTCTCAAGTCCTCGGGTAGGCTCCTGATCATCCCCTTCAAGGTTTTGTTGAAACGCTCCACGAGCCCGTTCGTCTGGGGGTGGTAAGGAGTGGAGAACCGGTAGGTCACTCCACACTCCTTCCACATGGCCTGCATGTAGGCCGACATGAAATTCGTGCCCCTATCTGACACCACGACCTTGGGGAATCCCACTCGGGTAAAAATCCCCATGAGGGCCCGCGCCACCACCGGTGCTGTGATGGTCCTCAGAGGGATTGCCTCTGGGTACCGGGTGGCGTGGTCTACTAGCACCAAAATGAACCTATGCCCAGCAGAAGTCGGCGGATCCAACGGCCCGACAATGTCAATCCCCACTCGCTCAAAAGGGGTATCGACCACTGGGAGAGGTTCTAGAGGGACCTTTACCTTAGTCCCTGTCTTGCCGCTCGCTTGGCAAGTGGTGCAGGTCTTGCAAAACGTGTCAGAAGTGACGCGCATCCTGGGCCAGTAAAAATGTGGGACCAAGCGTGCAAACGTCTTGTCCTGGCCCAGGTGTCCTGCTAGTGGTATCTCATGCGCCAACTCTAGCAGAAAGGCTCGGTAGCATTGGGGGACCACCACGGCCCTTGAGGACCCATGCACCGGAGCCTTAGGCTCACTGTAGAGGAGACCATCCTCCCAGTAGACATGGTAATTACCAGTCTCTGTTCCAGCTGCTTGGGCTTCGGCCTGTTGCCGTATGCCATCAAGCGTAGGGCACTCCCTCTGTGCCCGGCAAAATTCTTCCCGGGTAGGCCCTCCTTCCACCTGCCACTCTGCAGGGGTCGGCAGGTCCCCCACGGGAAAACCAACCACCTCAGCGGACTCCGGGGTCACCTCCGCGGGCTCCCCATCCATCTCACCGGGTGTCTCCTCCCGGACATCTCCTCGTCCAGCAGTGGGCTGGGCCATTATTTCAGGCTCCAACCCTGGCTGAGTTCCTTGTCGGGCAGCCATGGACCGCGTGATAACGCAAGTCCATCCTGGTAACCCCAACATCTCAGCATGGGCATTGAACTCTACCTCCCTCCAGGCAGTATGTTCCAAGTCGTTGCCCAGCAGACAGTCAACTGGCATGGCAGGGCTCACCGCAACCTTCATCAGACCTGACACTCCTCCCCACTCAAAGGGAACTTGGGCCACGGGGTAATGACCCAGGCTATTATCAGCCATCACAACCGGGTGGAACTCCTCAGGAATCACCTGCTCTGGGGACACCAGCTGACGTCTCACCATCGTCATGCTGGCATCTGTGTCCCTCAGAGCCTCCACCTCCTCCCCGTTCACCAGGACCCTCTGCCGATACTTGGCAGTGTTCTCGGGTACCTGAACCCGTGGGATGATCTCTCTATCCCCCAGGGAAACTAAGGTCAAGCCTGTCCACTCACCTCCCCTACCTAGGGACAACTCCTCCCCCAGCGCTACACTGGCCACCCCGGGGCTCTTACCTCCTGTGGGGGCTGGGGTTCTCTTGCGACACTGGGGATCCCCCTTGTAGTGTCCAACCTCCCCGCACTCGTAGCACCGGACAGTTCTGGGCTGCTGACTCCTGTCAGGGTAAGTGGGTTTCTGGTATCCAGATTGGGATGGGGAACCTACCCCTCTCCCAGGCGGTCTATTTTGGGGACCTTTAAAGAACTCCCTCTTTTATCTCCCCCTCTTTCTTCTGGGGAGCCCCTGTCCACCTTTCGGGGGATCCGCCCCGGCTCCCTTGTGGGACACCCGAGTGCTGACCCACGTGTCTGCCTCCTCTGCAAGCTCCCTTGGGTTGGTCAGCTTGCGGTCCACCAAGTACTGGCGCAGCTCCGGAAAACATTTCTCGAGGAGGTGCTCTCTCAAAAACAGGTCGTACAGCCCTTTGTAATCATCAACCTCGCTGCCACGCACCCAACCCTCCAATGCCTTCCGGGCATAATCATAAAAATTCACCCAGTTTTGTGTGGTGAGCTTGTGGCTGTTGCGGAACTTTTGGCGGTACTTCTCTGGGGTGAGGCCAAACTTCCTGAGCAGGGCCTCCTTCATGATAGGGTAGTTGGTCCGATCCCCCTTTTCTAAGGTTAAAAGTGTGTCCCTTACTAGTGGAGGTATGTACCTATAAAGTCCTCCTCCCCAGTAGCTCTCAGGAACTCTATGGGCCACCAAAGCTACCTCGTACGCCGTCAACCACTTGTCGATGTCATCACCCACACTAAAGCTGGCTATCACCTCCCTGGGTAGATAAAATTTGGGCTCCTGTGGAACCCCAGCATGTACGCTGCCACCATTTCCTTTGCCTTCCATCTCCATCTGCAAGGCTCGGAGCTCTAGTTCTTTCAGGCTAAGCTCATGTGCAAGCCTCCTTTCCTCCATAGCTAGCCTTGCCTGTTCTCGCTCCCTTTCCATCCTAGCCAACTCTAATGTCAATTGCCTCTGCTCCCTCCTGTCCTCGAATTCCTCTGCTGACAAACTCCCCCTGACGCACTACTGCCTGCCCTGGAACGTCTTCCTGGCAACACATTCTCGCTGACGTCAATGTTCAGTAGGCTCAGTTCTCCTGGGTCGTCTGCCTCCCTCTGCTCCTCATCCCTTCTTCCCCCGGGTGGGCCATTACCCATGCCCTCAAAGCTTTCTGAAGCACCTCCTTCCTGGCGCCTCGCTTGACGGCCACCCCCCTCTCTAGGCAGAACTCCTTGAGCTGTGTCACCGTATACCTCTCCAGGTCGGCTAACTCAAACTCCATCCTCCTAGGTGGGGTCCCAGACAATTTAAGGAAGGGGTTCTAAATTGTAGGTAGCAGGTCTAACGCAGGACTAATACAATCGGCAATCACAATAGAATTCCTTGTTCTTATTTTTCACTAGGTGTCGAATTGCGGCGCACACTGAGTCACTGTAGGGTGCTGCACAAACACCAGTCCTTATCCCACCGCTGAACACCAATGTTGGAAACGGGGTTACCGAGTCCGTTATGGTAGCATGGCGCAAAGCGGGGAAGGCAAGCGAAGGCAATGTGTAAGGCAGTTGTGCAGCACACTCTTACTTTGACTCAGAAATGCGGAGCAATAACAGGACACCACACCAGGCTTGCGTAATTAAAATCAAGTTCCTTTATGTCAATCAAGGTTGCATCAGATTATGCAGATTATTTCAACTTTACATTGCATTTTGTTAACTGGTGCACATTCTTCTTAAAAAGACCCTCAACAGTGTAGGCCACTAAAAGGCCAAAGGAATCATCTCCTAAAAACACAGCACCAATAATGATTACCGGGTGCACTAAGAAATCAGGGCCTAGAACATGCAAAACACTTCAGGCGTATTAAAATCCCTTGCAAATAGGCACATACATCAGGCCTAGATAATCATTACCGCATGCGGGACAATATGCGGGAGGAAATCCTAGAGGGAACCCCTCAACATGTCCAGCAAACTGCGGCTTCCCTATGATGGGGGATTCCTATGTCTCTCAGGGGAGGTGAGGGTTAAATTAGGCTTGGCCCCCTTCTCACCGGGGCCTCGCCGGGTGCCAAATGTTAGGGAGGGCTTTTCCCTCGTTAATCCCCTGGCAATGCTGGCCCCCGGCCCCCAGTGGCTTGTTCTGGCACCCTAGGGGCCTCCCGGGCTCACCTGCTGTGTCGTGGCTGGTCGCGACTGGGCCCGTTGGGATTTGGCCCTCGCGTTGAGTAACAGAGCCCCGCCGGGCTGTGGAGCCTTTTCCTCCTGTTGCGGGTCGTTGGGGGGCCGGTATCGCACTCCTCCGGCCCCCGTGGAGTCAGCGTTGTAACAAGGGGAAGGGAGCGGGAGCCGGCGGTCCTTCGCAGACGGCTCCCCGCTTCCCTCTGCTGCACACGGAGTTCTCCTACCTCCGTACGTGCTGGGGGGCGGGCCGAGGACGCCGCCCAATCCCAGCGCGGCCTTGAGTTCTTCCGGGGGCTCCCGCTGGCAGTGGAGCCCCTCCGGCGTCGTTCCTCTCGGGCTCTTGGCAGGGACCAATCCCGTCGCGGCCTTTTCGGGGGCGGGTCTTCCGACGCGGCGGCTCCTCGCGTTGCCGGGCAACGCCTCCCGCCTCCGGCTCTTCAGCCCCGCGCGGCCTTTTCTTCTCCGGCCCGGACATCAGCGGCCACGGGGATGATCCGGGGGCTCCCGCTGGCAGTGGAGCCCCGCTGGGCGATTCCTTCACCGCGCCCACAGCGCGGGCAGCACGTCGTCGCCCCTACCCAGGGGTACAGGTCCCAGGGCTGCAGCGGTGATCTTTGGGGGCTTCGGTGAGGGCGCGGACGGCGCACCTCACCACACGCACGAAAGGGGGGGAGGTCTCCCTCACCTCAACACCTCTCTTCACGCGGCGGCGGCCGCGGCGGCGATTCAGTCACAAGGTCAGTGACTGGGGTGGCAGTTTCTCCCACGTGGAGTTGCAGCGCGGGGCGCGCTGACAGCCTATTCACAGGGCTGTGTGGGAAGGGTTCGTGGGGACAGTCCAGCTGCCGGTCTGGGTAGATAGGGGGGTGAAGGTCTAGCGCTTAGGACACAGCGCTTCGCCTCGTGATCCCCATTCGAAGATTCAACTTGGGCTCCTGTTACTCTTGGTTTCAGGCTCCTGCGAGGAGCTTCTTGTCAGAAGTGGCTTAGGGTAATGTCCGTGACAAGCGTTTCTTGTCAGAGAGTTCTTCTTCTTATGAGGGGGGGTTGTGAGTTGGTGGTTCTGGGGTTGCTTGATGTTCCTCCCAGCACGCTGAAGGTGGTTCCCTGGGTCCCCTCACACTGGGCAAGGTCAGTGGGTGGTGGGCGTTCCTCAGCTATCTTACGGCAGCAGGGCCTCAGCCCTGTCAGCAGCAGTAGTGTAGGTCTCCCCCTAGGCCCTAAAGCCTATACTCCGGCGCAGGTTCTCCCAGGATCAGCGGTGCCTCAACCTAACTGACTAAAAGGTTTTCCCTCCAAGCCTCTTATACCCCTAGGTCAGGTGACCCTCCTAAAGGCGGCAAAACTTAACTCCTCCCACAGCCCGGAAGGTTCTGGAACCTTCCACCTACCTAGCTATGTGGCCCAGAGGCGGGGACGGGATGGATACTGTATCCCTATGTCCCAGCCTGACTCTGGCTACTAGCGTGTATGTGTGTAAGGCCCTTCTGCAGTAGCAGGGGCCTGTGGCAGCCATCTTTAGTGAGAGAGCACCTGCACCTCAGCACTGACCGGCAGTGGCAAGGCGCCCAAAGACCTAGGTCCAGTAAAAATATGGTGGCAAAAATGAGGCGCAAAAGGGAAAGAAACAGGGCAAGACCACCCTAGGGCTGACAGGTCTAACAACCTGACTCTGCCCTATCTGGCACTTAGTGGCCTTGATAGTCAGGCCTGCCTTTTGCAGGGCCTGTAAAACATTCCTGAGGTGGACCAGGTGATCCTCCCAGGTGGAGCTAAAGACAGCAATATCATCTAGATAAGCTGCACTATAGGCTTCCAGTCCTGTGAGAACTGTATTCACCAACCTCTGGAAAGTGGCAGGTGCATTCTTCAGACCAAAGGGCATTACCACAAATTGATAATGCCCACTAGGGGTTGAGAATGCTGTTTTGGGCTTTGCAGTATCAGCTAGTCTGATCTGCCAGTAGCCAGCTGTTAGGTCAAATGTGCTGAGATATTTGGCAGAGGCCAAAGTATCTATGAGCTCATCTGCCCTGGGTATTGGATGGGCATCAGTCCTAGTGACTGCATTGAGACACCTGTAGTCTACACAAAACCTCATCTCTCTTTTTCCACCACTGGTGTGAGGTTTCGGTACTAGGACTACTGTACTAGCCCAAGGGCTATCTGAGGGTTCAATTACTCCCAATTCCAACATTTTCTGGACTTCAGTCCTGATACAGTCCCTGACATGGTCAGGTTGCCTATAAATCTTGTTTTTAATAGGCAGACTGTCCCCAGTGTCCACTTCATGAGTGCACCAGGTGGTCTGACTGGGTGTCAGTGAAAACATATGTCGAAACTGGTTGAGGACTTGCCTGCAATCAGCTTGTTGCTGGGTAGTGAGGCTGCCTGCCAAGGCTACACCATCAACTGACCCATCGTCAGGGTTCTGTGAGAGCAGGTCAGGGAGTGGGCCACTCTCTTCCTCCTGCCCTTCATCAGTAGCCATGAGCAAGCCCATGTCTGCCCTGTCCACATATGGTTTTAACCTGTTGACATGGAGAACCCTGTGGGGACTCCTGGGTGTTCCTAGGTCCACTAAATAAGTGACCTCACCCTTCTGCTCAACAATAGTGTGGGGTCCACTCCATTTATCTTGGAGAGCTGCTGGGGCCACTGGCTCCAACACCCACACCTTCTGTCCTGGCTGGTAAACAGTCAGAACAGCCTTTTGGTCATGCCAGGCCTTCTGAAGTTCCTGGCTAGCCTCAAGGTTTTTGGTTGCCTTTTTCATGTACTCAGCCATCCTGGAGCGGAGACCAAGTACATAGTCCACTATATCTTGCTTTAGGGGCTTGAGAGGTAACTCCCATCCTTCCTTCACCAAGCACAGTGGACCCCTCACAGGGTGGCCAAACAGAAGTTCAAAAGGGCTGTAACCAACCCCTTCTGAGGCACCTCCCTATATGCGAATAAAAGGCAGGGCAAGAGTATGTCCCATCTACGCCTAAGCTTTTCTGGGAGCCCTTTAATCATGCCCTTCAAGGTTTTGTTGAATCTCTCAACTAAACCATTGCATTGTGGGTGATAGGGTGTGGTGAACTTATAAGTCACTCCACACTCCTTCCACATTGCTTTCAAGTACCCAGACATGAAGTTAGCACCCCTGTCTGATACTACCTCCTTAGGAAAGCCCACTCTTGAGAAGATTCCCAGGAGGGCCCTTGCCACCACAGGTGCTGTAGTGGTCCTGAGGGGAATAGCTTCTGGGTACCTGGTGGCATGATCCACTACCACCAGGATAAACCTGTGCCCAGAGGCTGTTTGGGGATCCATGGGACCAACAATGTCAATCCCTACCCTTTCAAAGGGCACCCCCACCACAGGTAGTGGTATCAGGGGGCCTTTGTAGTGCCACCTGCTTTGCCACTGGCTTGGCAGGTTACACAGGAGCGACAAAACTCCTTACTGTCTTCAGACATGTGGGGCCAGTGAAAGTGAGGGACAATTCTGTCCCAAGTCTTGTTCTGGCCCAGGTGACCTGCTAAGGGAATATCATGGGCTAGGGTCAATAGGAAGCCCCTGAACTTCAAAGGTATTACCAACCTCCTGGTAGCACCAGGCTTGGGGTCTCTACTCTCTGAGTACAGGAGTCCATCATCCCAATACACTGTATGGGGACCACTAGCTTTCCCAGCAGCCTCAGCAGCAGCTTGCTGTCTGAGGGGTTCAAGGGAGGGGCAGCTCTGCTGCTCCTGGCTCAGATCTGCCCTAGAAGGTCCCCCTGTCCCCAATAACTCAACCTGGTCAGGTTCAAGCTCCTCTGGGACAGTTCCTTCTTCAGGGCTGAGATCATCCCCCTCAAGGGACTGATCTTCCTCCTGAGCCAAGGGGGAAGGCACTGCCTTAACCCTACTACTCCTCCTCTTGGAAGGCACTTGGTCCATTCTTCCAGAATCCAAGGCCTGTTCAGTGCTAGACATTTTGGCTTGTGACCTGGTCACAGCAAACATATCTGCAGGGATCCCCAGCATTTCTGCATGGGTCCTGAGCTCCACTTCTGCCCAAGCAGAAGTCTCTAAGTCATTGCCAAGCAAGCATTCGACTGGTAGGTTTGCACTCACCACAACCTTCTTAAGGCCAGTTACCCCTCCCCAGGAGAAGTTAACAACTGCCAGAGTATGGTCTGTTCTGACATTGATAGCATTGGTCACTTGGTACATCTCACCAAGTATAACTTGCCCAGGATTCACAAGGTCTTGTGTCACCATTGTGACACTTGCCCCTGTGTCCCTAAATGCCAAAGCCTCACGTCCATTGATTAAAGGCTGTTGTCTGTACTTGCCCAGATTACTGGGACTCACAGTGGAGGTCACATCCATGCCTCCATCACAGACTAACACAGCCTGAGTCAGTTCTCTGACTAGGTCAGAGCCCAACTCAGTTCCCAGGGTGAACCCTACTAAACCCTTTGCTGGAGCACTTCCACCAACTGTACTAGGGGGAACAGGTGCCTTAGGGGCATTGGTGGGTGCTGGACTGGAGTCTTTGGACTTGGTGCAATCACTGGTCCAGTGGGTCTTTTGCTTACAGACCTTGCACCATGGTTTTCTTTGGCCTTTACCTTTGGTAGACTGGGAATCCCCACCAGAAGAAGATTTTTGGGGGCCTGATGAAGACTTTTGATCTTTACCCTTCTCCCCACCCTTGTCAGAGTTCTTAGCATCTTGCTTCTTGGTTTCCCCACCTTGGTTCTGTACCTTCTGCTTCAACCGAGGGACAGAAACAAGTGCGCAAAGCGCACAAAGGGGGCAGGGTAGAAACACCCTGACCCCCTAGGTCTGCTCAGGGGGTCCCACAAGGACCCCCTGGGCAAAAAAATTTTTTTTTTTTTTTTTAAAAATCGGCAGGATGCGCTCAGGGAGCGCGAACCCTGCCGAAAAAAAAAATCGAGCGCGGTCTCCCGCGCTTCGATGTTAGTGGTCCCCGGGTGGGCCAAGTCCCGGCGGCATGCTGGGGGGGTTCATTTATGTGTGGGGGCCTCTAAGGGCCCCCAAGCCCCGGGGACCACCACCCCCGGGGCTTTATGTAGAATGGTGCGGGAGGGCTCTGAGCCCTCCCGCAGCCCCGGAGACCACCACCTCCCCGGGGCTTCTTTTTTTTAAATTAAAAACCTGTGTGGGGGGCTCCAGCCCCCACACGCCCCTGGGACCACCACCTCCCGGGGCACTAAGAAAAATTACAATGGGGGTCCGTTTTGGACCCCCAAGCCCCGAGGACCACCACCTCCCGGGGCTTTCAAAATGTAGGGAGGGGGGCCGCGCGGCCCCATCCTGGAGCCCTTGATGGCCCTGGGGACCGCCACCCCCAGGGCCGGCTCCTGCAGTGTCCCGGGGTGCCTACCCCCGGGACACTGCTGTTTGCAATGACAGGACGGGAGCCTCGCGGCTCCCGTCCTGTCATTGCAAACTTGCTTTGGATATTGGAAGAGAGAGCAGGAAACCTGCTCTCTCTTCCAATATCCAAAGCCGATTGCTTTCCACATAGGGAGCAGCATGTTAGCTGCTCCCCATGTGTAAAAGCAATGCCGGCTCCCGTAGGACACGGGGAGCCGGCGGGACTGTGGGGGGATTGGGGACCCCCCCACAGTCCCCAACGAGAGGCCAGGCCCCGGGGGATGGGGTCCCCGGGGCCATAAGTGGCGTCACTGACGCCAAAGTAAAAAAAAGAAAATAATTTAAAAAAAAGTGCAAGGCCGGCCCCGGGGATGGGGTCCCCGGGGCCTTAAATGGCCTGAGGAGGGGGCCACGCAGCCCCCTCCAAATAAAAAAACAGGCCATGCCCCGGGGGATGGGGTCCCCGGGGCCAATACAGGCCCAGGGAAGGGGGGCCACGCGGCCCCCTTCCCGTTTTTTTTTATTTTAATTTAAAAAAAAAAGAGGTAAGGCCCTGGGGGATGGGGTCCCCAGGGCCTAAAAATAGGAAAAAGGAAGGGGGCCACACAGCCCCCCTTCAGAGAGAAAAGAAAAAAAACGATCGGGCCCGCAGGCCCCGCCCCTTCCTTCACCACTCTGCAAACGCGCCCCCTGGCGCGTTTGCAGAGAGGGCAATTCCCCTTGAATACTGGGGGTCCCTGGGGGCCAACTAGCCCACCAGGAACCTCCAGTATGCGCCAGGGGCTGCCTTGCAGAGAGGTGTACAGAGGCCACGCCCCTTTTTACACCTCTCTGCAACGCAGCTCTATGGCGCTTTTAGGAGGTATATAGTGGGCGAGTTGCACCCCAGGGACCCTCAGGATTCAAGGGGAGTTAATCCCCCGACTTAAAACGCGCCACGGGGCGCGTTTGCACAGTGGTGAAGGGAGGGGCGGGGCTTCAGGTGACATGTGTGCAAACAGGCCCCGTGGCGCGTTTTAAGATGGGGAATTAAATCCTCTTCAATCCTGAGGGTCCCTGGGGGCCAACTAGCCCAACAGGTACGTCCAGAAAGCGCCACAGAGCTGCGTTGCAGAGAGGTGTAAAAGGGGTGTGGCCTCTGTACATGTCTCTGCAACGCAGCCCCTGGCGCATACTGGAGGTTCCTGGTGGGCTTGTTGGCCCGTTGGGACCCTCATGATTCAAGGGGACTTAATCCCCCAACTTAAAACGCACCACGGGCGCGTTTGCACAGATGTCACCTCAGGCCCCGCCCCCTCCCTTCACCATTGTGCAAATATTCCTCTAAAATCAGCCGAAATCCGAATTCCGATTTACTCACCTGTTATCAGGAGAGACCTCAGTGCTGCATCTTTCAGCCCAGTACTGATCCTCAAAAGTAATTTTAACCGTACTTACCGGTAACTTGAATTTCCTTCATAGGCTAACATTGACTGGTTTCACTTGGAAATTCTTCTAAGTGTGGAGTTTTGGAACTTTAAAATATTCCTCTAAAATCAGCCGAAATACGAATTCCGATTTACTCACCTGTTATCAGGAGAGACCTCAGTGCTGCATCTTTCAGCCCAGTACTGATCCTCAAAAGTAATTTTAACCGTACTTACCGGTAACTTGAATTTCCTTCATAGGCTAACATTGACTGGTTTCACTTGGAAATTCTTCTAAGTGTGGAGTTTTGGAACTTTAAAATATTCCTCTAAAATCAGCCGAAATACGAATTCCGATTTACTCACCTGTTATCAGGAGAGACCTCAGTGCTGCATCTTTCAGCCCAGTACTGATCCTCAAAAGTAATTTTAACCGTACTTACCAGTAACTTGAATTTCCTTCCATAGGATATCATTGCCTGCTTTTTGCTGAAAAAGTTTCCAAGTGTTGATTTTTGAAACATACAAATATTCCTCTAAAATCAGCCGAAATCCGAATTCTGATTTACTCACCTGTTATCAGGAGAGACCTCAGTGCTGCATCTTTCAGCCCAGTACTGGTCCTGAAAAGTAATTTTAACCATACTTACCGGTAACTTGAATTTCCTTCATAGGCTAACATTGACTGGTTTCACTTGGAAATTCTTCTAAGTGTGGAGTTTTGGAACTTTATAATATTCCTCTAAAATCAACCAAAGTACGAATTCCAATTTACTCACCTGTTATCAGGAGAGAACCCAGTGCTGCATCTTTTAGCCCAGCACTGACCCTGAAAAGTAATTTTAACCGTACTTACCAGTAACTTATATTTTCTTCCATAGGAATCCATTGTCTGGTTTTCAGCAGAAAACTTTCAAAGTGTCGATTTTCACAAACTACAAATATTCCTTAAAAATCGCCTGTATGACTTAAACGCATTCTTTCAACTGTTTACAGGAGATGCACCAGTGCTGGATCCAGGATCCAACACTGAGTAAGAAAATACGAATTCCGATTTACTCACCTGTTATCAGGAGAGACCTCAGTGCTGCATCTTTCAGCCCAGTACTGATCCTCAAAAGTAATTTTAACCGTACTTACCGGTAACTTGAATTTCCTTCATAGGCTAACATTGACTGGTTTCACTTGGAAATTCTTCTAAGTGTGGAGTTTTGGAACTTTAAAATATTCCTCTAAAATCAGCCAAAATACGAATTCCGATTTACTCACCTGTTATCAGGAGAGACCTCAGTGCTGCATCTTTCAGCCCAGTACTGATCCTGAAAAGTAATTTTAACCGTACTTACCGGTAACTTGAATTTCCTTCATAGGCTAACATTGACTGGTTTCACTTGGAAATTCTTCTAAGTGTGGAGTTTTGGAACTTTATAATATTCCTCTAAAATCAACCAAAGTACGAATTCCAATTTACTCACCTGTTATCAGGAGAGAACCCAGTGCTGCGTCTTTTAGCCCAGCACTGACCCTGAAAAGTAATTTTAACCGTACTTACCAGTAACTTATATTTTCTTCCATAGGAATCCATTGTCTGGTTTTCAGCAGAAAACTTTCAAAGTGTCGATTTTCACAAACTACAAATATTCCTTAAAAATCGCCTGTATGACTTAAACGCATTCTTTCAACTGTTTACAGGAGATGCACCAGTGCTGGATCCAGGATCCAACACTGAGTAAGAAAAAGTAACGATAACAGTTTTTACCTGCTAAGTGAATTTCCTTCCATAGGATAACATTGGTGATTCTATGAGAAAAAGTTTCTAAGTGTCAACTTTTAAAATACAATAATATTCCTTAAAAATCACTACTGTAACCAAAACGCTTTTACTCAACTGTTTACAGGAGATGTCCCAGGACTGAATCTAGGATCCAGTCCTGTGGTTAGAAAAGTAATCCATAAAGTAACTAATTGCATTTAACTAGAAATTCACATTGAGCTGAATGTTGCATTGTGTTTGAAAATGTGTTGCCCATTGCAACAACTGTAATTACTGTACTTAAAAGTCTATTGCCTATGTGCAAAGTATTTAAACTAAAGTAATTCATTCTGAGAAAGTATTTTTGTAATGTAATGTATAATGTAATTACAATGTAATTTAAAAAATAAAATATGTAAAAAAAAATTGTTTCTAAACAATTTGGAAATCAGTATGAAAAAAATTTATATAACAATTAATACATTTAAAAATTGTCATTTACAAAACCTTTGAAATTCACTGAAAAAACCGTAGGTTTCAGACATGTTATAGTTACAAATTAGCATTTAAAAAACCTTTGAAATTCACTGAAAAAACCATAGGTTTCAGGGACGTTATAGTTACAAATTAGCATTTAAAAAACCTTTGAAATTCACTGAAAAAACCATAGGTTTTAGGGACAGTTATAGTTATTTGGACATTGCACTCGTACAAAACCCGTGAAATTCCCCGTTATAGTTAGTCCAGCTAACTATAACTCACGCCCGCAATGCACTGCTGATGACGTCACATATTACATCACTCATGACATGGTCAGTGACATCACTGATGACATCACTGATGACATCTCAAATGAGTTCACTGATGACATCATCCACGTGATAATTTCATGCATCTTCTCACACCCCAATATAACCTTTGATACACCCACTCTAAATTACAGACTGCCATTCGCAAAATCATAGACACTCCAACACCAATAACTACATACCCACTCACTGATTCTTAGGTCTACGCACACATCCACTCACTCACCCGTACAGTCACTCATACTTACGGTCACTCAGTACAGGACTATCATATGCACTCATACTCCTATATAGACACTCAAACACCGCCACTCATCCATAGAGGTACTCACACACCTAGTCAGTCATGCAAATAATTAAACACACTACCATTTACTCACCTATACAGTTATACACACACCAGCTCACTTACTCATACAAATACTAGCACATTCTTACGCTCTTATACAATCACTGATACAAGCACACACTCATCCATACAGCCACTATCACAATCACTCACTCTTGCTTATAGCTATTTATATACTCCAACACACATATATACTGCCTTTCACATATGTAGTTACTCACACATGTACCACTGGGACATACATTCACTCACTAACACACTCTTACACACACTTACCCACCCATACAGTCTATCACAGATGCACTCTTTAAACCATCCACCCAGTGAATCACCCACTCACACATCTATGCACAGAGTCGCACACACCCCTCCCACACAAACACTCAGGCACCCATACAGATACTCACACAAGCATTCAATAACTCATATAGACACTCATGTAGCTATTCACAAACACATGCAGCCACTTACACAGCAACAGACAGACGGATACAGACATTCACCCAGTTTAGTCACTAACCCATGCATTCAGTAAGATACGTTAAATCACTCACTTATAGAGTCAGTCACGCACCTACTAAATCATCCATACAGACACTTACACACCCACTCATTCTTCAATACGTCTTTTCCTATATATATTAAAAATATTTAAACTTTACAGAAACACAAAGTCACTGGATGATGTCATCAGTGATGTCATCAGTGATGTCATTTGAGATGTCATCAGTGATGTCATCAGTGATGTCACTGACCATGTCATGAGTGATGTAATATGTGACGTCATCAGCAGTGCATTGCGGGGGCGCGAGTTATAGTTAGCTGGACTAACTATAACGGGGGAATTTCACGGGTTTTGTACGAGTGCAATGTCCAAATAACTATAACTGTCCCTAAAACCTATGGTTTTTTCAGTGAATATATATATATATATCTCCAAAGTAAAGAAAAACTCCTTCCGGAAACCAAAGCCCATGGCGGGTGGCGCATTCGCCGGCGGAGAAGTACCGGCAGTCAAATCCTGCGTGCAATACCAGTAAATACGCGCACTCAGGCCAACAACTCAGGAAACATTTCAATCAGCAAAAAGGGGATTTATTAACATCATAAATCCTCCGTCACCGTCATTTATGATGTTAATAAATCCCCTTTATGCTGATTGTAATGTTTCCTGAGTCGTTGGCCTGAGAGCGCGTATTTACTGGTATTGCACGCAGGATATATATATATATTTATACACACATACACATACGGAAATGCTGACCTAACTATAACTACCCAGTCGCAATCGCCACTGGGCATTTATAGTTAGGTCACCATTTCCTTAGGAAATGCCTTTTTTCTTTTGCTTAGTACTTTGGCATCGTTTGAAGAATCTTTACGAAACTTTTGAAAAGGTGCACTTTTTGTGCCTAGTTTGTGCATGGAAAGTTTCTGGGTGATCCGTCAAGTGTGGGGGGGGGCAAGAATAAAGGGTGTCCCAAAACGCGAAATCCCCATGCATTTTCCATAGACTTTTGTCAGAAGTGTTTTTGCAAAGACTGCTGAACTAAATTACACCAAATTTGTCAGGGTGCTAGATTCGGGTTCGCAGATTATGCTTTTTGACTGTGATTTGTTGTGAATGCATTAAGTAGTTTTTGATAAATTAAGGTTTAAAAATATTTATTAATCTGGATGGTTGGGTTTGCGGAACTCTCAGTTTTAAGAAATAGCGTGTTCTGATTGGCCCAGGGAGTTTCTGGGGACCATACTCCTGCGGGAGCAAGCGCTCTGATTTACTGCCAGCAACATGAGAAAGTTGTGTTGGCAGCCATTGCAGGACTCGGGGACTTAGTCCCCTGACCTGAAGTTTCAACAAAATGATAATATATGTGGACAGGGTATGGATGCTGTGCCACCCTAGGCCCTGTGGGTGAGACCCAGAGGGACCCACTTAGGGCCAAAATCATCCTGTGGAGCTGGCTCACTTTCTGTGTCCCGTGGAGCCTACCCCGGGACACAGTACTTTCCCTGCCCCCACAGGCACAGGCAGGGAAACATGTGTTTGACCAGTCTGGCCGAAGCATTTTTCAATCTCTTGCCAGATTGGAGCAAACATGCAAGTTTGGGATTGGGCCTAGGGGATGGGGTCCCCGAAGCCTAATAAGGCTCGGGTGAGGGGCCACTTGGCCCCCTTCCCCTTTAAACTAACACACGGCCCTGGAGGAATGGGTCCCCGGGGTCCTTTGAAGGCTCGGGGATAGGGACCGCGTGGTACTCCTCCTCTTTTTTAAGCAATTTGGCCCCAGGATATGGAGTCCCCAAGGCCTGATAAGGCTTGGGGAGGGGGGCTGCGCAGCCCCCTCCCCTTTTTGTTGCTTTGGCCCAGGGTATTGGATTCCCTGGGGTTTGATAAGTTTCCGGGAGGGGGGCCCACGCCCCATTCCTTAAGAATTCAGCCCTGGGGGATGGGATTCGTGGGGCCTATGAAGGCTTGTGAAGGGTACTGTGCAGTTCCCTGCCCTTTTCTTTACATTTGGCCGCCCCCCAGGGATGGGGCACCCAGGGCCTTTTAAGGCTCGGGAAGGGTGGCCACTTGTCCCCTCCCTTTTAATTGAAATGTGGCCCTGGGGATGGGGTCCCCAGGGCCCATTTGGGCTTGGAGAGGGGGACGTGTGCCCCCACCCCAAATAGTAAGGTATTTGACCCAGGGGGTTGTGGTTTCTGGTGCCTCTTGAGGATCGAGGCGAGTGGGTCCATGTGCCCCCATTGCCTATAAAATATGGCCACCGGGGATCGGGTCCCTGGGGCCTCATAAGACTTGGGGAGGGCAGCAACACTTCCCCCTCCCCTTTAATTAAAGTATGGTCCCAGGGGATGTGATCCCCAATGCCCATTTGGGCTGGGGGATGGCAACCAGAGGACCACCTCAGCCAATATTAATATATTTGGCACCGGTGGATGGTTTCCCCAGGGCCTCTTAAGGCTCAGGGAGGGGGACCATGTGTCCCCCTCCCCATATAGTATATTTTTTGGGCCCCGTGGGACAGGGTCTATTAGGCCTATAGTTGCTTGGGGAGCGGGGCTGTGCACGCTCCCTCCCCTTTTAAAAAACAAAGAGCCCCAAGGTCCCTGGGGCCAATAGTGGCTTGGAGACAGGGCTGAGTAACCCCCTCACCCTGTAGAGGGTTTGGTTACTTGTGGGGCGTTGGACACAGGGCCTGGCCGCACGCCATGCCCTGCAACTAACCCCCTGCACAGCGGCTGGCGTTACATATGGTAATAAAATATTACTTTACGTTAAAAGAACCCTAGAAATTCACTGAAGAAAACAATGGTAAGTGACATTATAGCTAGGAATTGTAATTAAATCTTAATTTACATTAAAAAAATACCCTTTCAAAATTCACTGAAGAAACAAAAGATTATAGTGACGTTATAGTTAGTGTGATAATAAGAACTGATTTTGTTTCAGTAGTAAAAAAAACGTAGAAATTCCCTGAATAAAACAAAAGTTAAAGTGATGTTATAGTTAGGTGAAAATTTCAGTGTCAAAGTAATGTTTGAACAAAAAAAAACCCACAGAAATACACCAGTTATAGTTAGCAGAGCTAACTAAAACTTGTGCTCCTGCCACACACTGCTTATGACCTCATATATTACATCACTCATGACATGTTCTATGACATCATTTATGACATCACTGATGACATCTCAAATGATATCATTGATGACATCATCAAAGCTTCTTTTGTACACATTACTCTATAAGCGAGTATGGTGTTAGAGGTCTGAAAGTAAGTACAAAATAGCTCAGAATAATATGAAGCATCATTGATGCCATCACATATTCAACTCCCTTAGGTGAAGTACGCTTGAGTTATGTGCAACATTGATCCTATATCATACACTTCATGGGTAGTCAAGGTCACATTAACAATTAACCACAATTGTTCAGAGCAAACCAAATTCCTCCAGAACTTCTGTTACATAACTAATGCCCTAAAATGGATGGCCATTACCTATATCAAGCCCCTCACAGTCAAAGAACCTACAGTAAGAAAGAAAGTGAATAGGGGTAGAAAAGTGGGTACTGTAAACAATGTTTAACTATGGACAGAGTTTACTCTGTGCCACAATGTATACAGGAGAAATACACCACAGAGTATTAAAAGTATCTACTAAGATCAGTGTTCACTTTATGCAAAACCTGCCCAAAGAAACACTATTCATTATAAAAAAAACAAGGTCTGAAGGTGCTAAAAGGTATACTACGAACAGCCTTCATAATGTGGTAAAACTTTGCAGATGGCCCATCTTCTGAAGCTAATCAAGCACATGTACATAGGTTAGTACCTGATGCACACAGTCTTCTGTAGAAATTGTCATGCTGAGACAATTCTGTCTAAATACTCAAAGCTGCTTACAATACTTAGTATTTGCTACGTAGAATCTTTGCCCTGTTCTGTTGGAAACCTTTTGTGCAGAACCAAAAAACTTGTGTGGAACATACTGGACACACAGAGTTACACCTGAATAAAAAGATTTATAACATGTTCAATACCTCTACACACGTACAGATTTAAATAATTTTTATTCATTTCATTAAATAGACCTTAGTTCAATAGTGACAGGCATGTAATACAGATCATAAATGATGTCCACTACTTATACAATCATTTGCTTTAAAAAGGAGATGTACACAGATAGTTATAATAATTAGATTACAAGATAGATTGAAAAGGAGAAATGCCTAGATAACTATAATTAATAGATTAAAAGGGATAATCAATATAACTCATATGACATGCATCCACAAGCATTCAAACATATTTCACTACTGTAAATTGTATACATATCTTAGGTCCGCTAAAACTATAACATTA
The DNA here is from genome assembly GCA_963921515.1 of Calotriton arnoldi. NCBI lineage: Eukaryota > Metazoa > Chordata > Amphibia > Caudata > Salamandridae > Calotriton > Calotriton arnoldi. The sequence continues at coordinate 1,948,415 of CAWUFW010002022.1, forward strand.
ATCCCCCACCCACAGTTACTCCATATCAAGTAAAGTAGTCATAAATAAAGTGCCAAAATATTCCACATGAACAATTATATCATAGTATCACCCATTATCACCCAATATATCTGAATTAAACTAGATTTCCCTTATTTCACCAACAAGGACTCAGAGAGCTATTCAACTAATCTGTATCTGCTTCTGGGCCCAACAAACTATCCACCAGGTGTTCCCATGCTTTAACCCTTTGAATTGTTCCTTGCCCTCTCTTTATCCCACAAAACAACACAGCACTCTCCCAACTTGCCCATTTCAGCATTTCCTTATGCCATCTAGTAATTTGAGGGCCATGCACGCTTTTCCAGTGATCAGTCAATTCTCGTTTTGTCAGAATTAAAACTGAGTCAGTAAATCAAGTTTCTTATTTTTGGGGCGAGGGTAGTATCCCCCTATGAAGCAGACCAAGGGTGTACAAGGAATATCTAGTAAGGTTATTTCATTAATATTTTCTATTACATCTGATGCAGCTGAAGCATTGGGGGATTTTTCTGTTAGCTATCTATTCACACCAACCATTATATTATAATCAGAAGCGTAACTCTAATGACGGGCCCATAAGTCATTTGTCTCACATTCAGCAACATCAAAGGTCCTCCGATGAATCTTTGGTAGAGCTAAAAGGGACTAAGCAATAAAAGACGGAATGCTATTTCTCCATGAGGACCTACAATGAAGAAATACGCGAAACATTTGTCATTATAAACATATCCAAATAACTCAATAACTCTGGAATAAAGACAGACTCTATTCTTTTCTATTAGTTTTCTTGTTATTTCATAATATGAATGGTCAAACACGATACATTTCGAATGTCATATATTGGTTCATAGAATCCAGTATAGATTCACAATAATCATCACAGATCATTCAATAATCATCAGAAAATCAGGTATAGAGGAGTGAGAGGAAGAGAAAAACATCAGTGAAACAATAGCTCACTTACAAGATAAAATACTAATGCACAGCGTGCAATTAGTTCAAAAGGCTAATTCCACGGCCGTTAGATTATAGCAAGGGCAGCACCATCAGCCGATGATGTGCAAAGTCTCCGAAAAGTCTTTTAGGAGCTGTAGGATCTGCCAGCCAGAGAATCAGGAATCAGCACGGCATGCAGCATACCACGAACGCAGGACAGGTCACGAATCTTGTGAACAAGCCCAGGAAGATTTTCCCACAGGTAACTTTATAGTACGCTACTTCCTTTCCTTAGTTACAATGTTACTTTCTCTACTCTCTACAAACATTTTCATTGGCTAAACACGATGGTGTGGCTGTTTTCTGACAATGACCTAAGTAATATTTCTAAACACTCTTTGTCTAAAATTGTACTACTTCCAAGAGAGGAAGAAGGAAGAACCTAGATACATTTGTATAATAAATCTAGCAATAGTTACATACAATCCTCGCCTAGACAGGAAAGAACTATACAGTTTCCTTTATTCTAAGGAAGTATTCGGTTTTTTTCCGTCAAGGGCAGAAAGCACAAGAGCACGGCAGCACATCCCCTAACAAACATTTGCTGAGGCCTACATTTATTTTACCAAGAGAGAAAATTATTTCTAAAAACCTACACTACTTTCACGAACAATAAGAGGCAGAATCTTTGTCGTTTATTTCTCTGCAGTTAGGAAGACAGAATAGCACTCAGTTAGCAATAGTCACATTATTTCAGCTAAGAAAGATCAACTATCGTGCCTTGTGCACATTTTCTCATATTATACACTCTCGTGTTATATTAGTAGTTTTGCGTATGTTATTAAAAATACATGCAAATGAGGGAAATTCATTGAGCAGATTTTATATTAAAAAATCGTGCTCCATCACTTCCTTTCCAGAACCCTGCTAATGAAGGGCAGGACCATAGCATGTGGAACATTTCCGCCCCAACTCCCCACATCTAGGGCATTTTGCAGCAGCAGTCACATAGAACCTGCTAATCCTGCCAGGTAATAGATAAGCTCTATGCAGGATATAGAAATTAATTAATTTGAACCTAGCATTTCTAGAAACAGCTGGTATATGTGCTACAATCCTATGTCAGTCCACATCATTAATTTGGAGCTCTAAGTCTCTCTCCCATTTTATTTTCAGCTCAGCAAGAGGAGTAACCTGATTGCTATCAAAGTTTGTAAGCATAGGAATAGCACAGTGCTATCCACACCGAGAAAGAATGGGACAAAGTATTTTGCCATTTCTACAGCAAAGTCTTTAAGCATAGGATTAGCACAGTGCTAGCCAGGCTGAGCTGTAAAATGACAAAAGCCATTTACCCCTACAGGCACAGTATTACAGCTTTGGATTGGTAAAATACCATCCAAGCCAAACTGAAATGAATAAAAGCAACCCCAGACATGTCTATCTCGGCGTGGATAGCACTGTGCTAATCCTATGCTTAAAAACTTTGATAGAAAAGCAGATATTTGAGGTGAGCAAATTTAGAGTGTCACTGGTGTTGAGGGTGCTCTATACAGGAGCTGTCTTCCACCTAAACTTGGGAACTGCCCAGAGTTCTCTGCTTCTTTTTTGCATATATATATATAACATGTGACCAAGAATCCGGAAGGAGTCGAAACGCGTCATTTTTGTGCCCGAATAAATTTGATTTTCATCAAAATCTGCAAACTGGAGTGGCTCATCTCTTCGCCAAAAACGTAGGTGAGAGGAATCTGTTCGTGTATTGGTGTGGTGGCGTCCGCAAGTCTCGAGCCCCTACCCGCCTGGAGGGGCGTTCCCTGACGCCATTCCCTGCCAAAGTATATATATATTTATATATATATATTTATATATACATATATATATACACGTATATATATATATTTTCCAACAACAGCTTATCCGGCACTCTCCTTGGTACAAAAATATATCTTTATTGAGACCTCCTTCTCCGCCACCTACGCGTTTCGAACACAAAGTTCTTGTTCACGGTAGTATACGAAGTCCTACTTCAATTTCCAACCTTTTATACATGGTCTCCACGTAGCCCATAATGAGGCATTGTGGGACAGGTAGTTTTACATAAATTACAATTACTTTTTTTATATTTATTTCTTTTACCCAAAAATGTTGCAAGAAAAGGTGTTATTTGTATAAGCCATTATTACGCATTCACATCTTATACATAGGATTTGCCCAATGTGTGCTATGCTATCAAGTATTCATTACATTTGACTTATGAAGATTGTCCGTTTTTACAGAGCAACTCATCCATTTCAAGGAAATCATGACTTGGTGTCCCATATACTTGAGGGCTAAGTGCCCCACTGTCTTACAGACACTTTAAACAGATGCTACTAAGTTAGGCTTATTAGAAAGAAACTACTTGCAACACAATAATAATCCAATACCGGCTACGTGTTCTCTTAAAATCTAAATCACATTATAATTCGAGGAAAACAAGCTAATATATGGAGAATTGATATCTCTAAAATATACTCATTGAAAGTCTGTATCTCAAAAGCTGAACCAAATATTTACAAATGTATATACATTTCTTCGTCCCCATTGAGCCCAAGGGGGACCTTGGTTTTAAATCGAATAATCAGTTTTGATTCCATGCGTCTCAACTTGAGTACTCGATTTCCTCCTCTCTCATGTGGGGGAATTGTAACCAATCCTGAATATTTCATGTCTAACCATGTCCGATTGGCATGTGTCTTCATGTGCTTGGCAAGAGCATAAGTTGCATCTTCATTTTGTACAGCTCTTATGTGTTCTAATATACGTTTTTCAAGGAGCATTTGGTACTTCCGATGTATCTTTTCCCACAAAAACACTCTAAGAGGTATACAACATAGGTTGATTCACAGGTGATTTTTTCTTTTATTTCAAAGACTCTGTCCCTTGGATCTTTGAGCGATTTAAGATTTTTCCCAATCTTACATGCTTTGCATGTTGTACACTTTCCAAAGCCTAGTTGTTTCGTTCCTAACCATGTTGTTTTCTTCTCACTCTCAAAATGGCTTCTTATGATTGTATCAGATATAGACGGAGCTTTCCTATATGTTATCATCGGTCGATTGCCTAAATCCTTCCCGATGTCAGGATCCCTTCTAAGTACATTCCAATATTTTGTCAGGATTTTTTGAATTTTGTAGCTCTCTTTGCTGTAAGTTAGAATCAATCGTGGTTTTTCATCTTCCACGCTTGTTTCTTGTGATTTACCATTCACCAATGTTTGTGCTCTGCTTTTTTGTCTTGCTCTCTTTTCACCCTTCTGCACATCCTTATATTTATATCCTCTCTGAAGGAAACGTGAAGTTGTTTCTTCAAACGTCTTTTCCATTTCCGATGGTTCAGAGCAGTTGCGTTTCATCCTTATAAATTCCCCATAGGGGATATTCTTTATAAGGGATTGGGGGTGAAAGCTTGATCCATGGAGAAGACTATTTGTGGCTGTCTTTTTTCTAAATACAGTCGTCTGGATCTTATTTTCTTTTATGTAAATTTTCGTATCCAGAAACTCAATTTCTGTGGGATGGATATTATGGGTACATTTTAAGCCCACCTCATTGTTGTTCAGAATTGCCAAATAGATTAAAAATTCCGCTTCAGTTCCTCTCCATAATAGAAAAAGATCATCAATGAAGCGTAGCCATAAGGCTACCTTCATTGTATGGGAATCATTCTCTTCTCTCCAAGCTATGCTCCTCTCCCACCACCCCATCATGAGATTAGCATAACTTGGAGAAAAGGAAACTCCCATGGCAGTGCCACAGCTCTGGGAGTACATTTTTTTATTGAAAAGAAAATTTTTATTTTTCAAACACAGTTCCATCATATCCAATAGCATGGTTGTATGTTTTTGTTCCCCTATTGGTCGTTGTTTTAAAAATACGTGGTTGCTTGTATCCCGACATTGTGTTTGATGGAGGTATATAATGACACAACGTCTATTGTGACTAAGAAGTAGTCCGGCTGCCATGTCGTCTCCATAAGTATCCTCAAAAAGTCACCTGTGTCCTTAATATATGAACTAAGTGTTGGTACTATTGGTGCTAAAAAATTGTCCACGTATAATGCAACATTTTCATACAAACTTCCACAGCTAGAAATTATTGGGCGTCCTGGAGGTTTATTTAAGGTCTTATGAATCTTCGGTAAGAAGTAAATGGTCGGAACCACTGGGTTCTCCACCATCAGAAATTTTCTTTCATCATCGCTAATAAGTCCTTGTTCTTGCCAGTTAGTTAGTCTTTTATTCAGATCAATAATCAGGTCAGTTATCGGATTATTTTTCAGAATCTGGTAATTTGTGGTGTTATTCAATTGCCGCATGGCCTCATCCACATAATCTTGTTTATCCATTATTACCAGGTTCCCACCTTTGTCAGCTGGCTTGATTTCTATTAAAACTTTGTTTTTTAAGGAATTAAGCGCTTCACGTTCTTTTACGGACAAATTCTCCTTTTTGCTCTGTTTGACATTATCCATGCCATCTATTTCTGCCACTACCAAATCATGGAATATATCCACCTTGTTCCCCGGATGTAATGCAGGACAAAATTTTGATTTACTTTTAAACTTTGTTCTTGATTGTTGAGTCATAGTTACTCCCATTTCATTCAATACTTGGCTGTCTGAAAGATCAGTTGTAGTTCGATTATGTGCTAGTTCATAAGCTGTTCTTAAATGGGGTATATCGCCCACAGTATAGGATGCCTGTTGTTCAATTGTTGAAACGGTTGGTCTTTCAGTAGTGGATCTGGGCAGTATTTTTGTGAAATACTTTTTAAGCTTTAATTTTCAGACATATTTATATATGTCAATTTTTGTTTCCACTAGATCATGATGTCTTTCTGGACAAAAAGTTAGACCCTTATTCATGAGTGTGCGTTCAGCCGTTGTAAGTTGATATCTTGAGAGATTGACGATGAGATCCTGTTTGTTCGTCTTTGCAGTATGTTTTAATATTTCATTACTGTCCGGTTCCGTAGATGATAGCCCCTTCCTCTTTCTTGAGCTTCTTCTGGTCTTACGTTTTCTTCACTGAAGATGGGTGCACCTCTTCCTCTTCCCCTTGACCTCGTTTTTCCGGTTCCACGTCCTCGTCCCCGGGACCTGGGTTGTTGTTGATCTTGATATATTATCTTTATCTCATCTAAAAAGTCATGATTTCCTTGAAATGGATGAGTTGCTCTGTAAAAACGGACAATCTTCATAAGTCAAATGTAATGAATACTTGATAGCATAGCACACATTGGGCAAATCCTATGTATAAGATGTGAATGCGTAATAATGGCTTATACAAATAACACCTTTTCTTGCAACATTTTTGGGTAAAAGAAATAAATATAAAAAAGTAATTGTAATATATGTAAAACTACCTGTCCCACAATGCCTCATTATGGGCTACGTGGAGACCATGTATAAAAGGTTGGAAATTGAAGTAGGACTTCGTATACTACCGTGAACAAGAACTTTGTGTTCGAAACGCGTAGGTGGCGGAGAAGGAGGTCTCAATAAAGATATATTTTTGTACCAAGGAGAGTGCCGTGTAAGCTGTTGTTGGAAAATACTTAATGCGAGAGGTGGTCCTGTCTCGCCACGAGCACCAGCTGGAGGGTGCTCCCCCCGAAAAGGACCGTGTTTGTTGAATATTGTATTTACACAGGGGAGAGCCCAGCACAATCTGACTGAGCCCACGAGGGCAAAGATTCAGGACGCGAGTTCGGATTTGTCAGGATTACAACGTTGTCCGCTTTCAAATTGTAGCGCGGAACCATCAGTGCAACAAAGTATCGAGTACTGACTTCCTGGGGCACTGTTCAGCAAAAATTATAACAAAGAAAACAACAAGCATACCAGGTTGAGCGCCGGCGGACGGGCGTCGGAGGACACCGAAACGACCGGGAGTCTCCCAGGTAGGAACACGCATGCATGTTGTGTTAAGTTTATAATTGTGCTGCAGCGGATATACTCACAATGATGTCTAATCAAGATATCAAGTGAGTTGAAGACATATGGGAGTCGAATATCGCCTTGGTGTATCTATAGACTCTGAAAATATTTGGAGGTATTAATAATCCTCCATAAATATCCTTCTCATCCCCTGCTAAGTAATACTGAGTCCTGCAAATTGAAAATCATTTACTGAATGAACTACAAGCAAATAGAAGTAAATATAAAATTGCAAGTAGACAGATAATCTACATCGCAAAGGAAAACAAGTGGAATGGAGGAAAGAGCAGCAAAACGTGCCCAGGTGGCGCAAACAATGTTCAATAAGGGCAAGAATCACAGCGTAACAACAGGAGGAACTGTACCCAAAGCACGCACGACAGTGACAACAATTAAACAGCTATTCATACAGCTGGAGAGACTGTTGCGCAAAGAAATTTCACGTAGTTGGGAAATTATAACGTTAGAACAATACGTTGAATGCGGAAGGGTACCGAGGGGCCTACGCATTTTCACGTTACCCAACCATCCGGATACTAAAGCTGAAATGTTAGAGGAATGGGGAAGAAACAATATGGACTGTTCTAAAACCATGATGTTGATAATAATAAAATATGCCAAAGTTGATGTAAATGAACTTCATCAAAAGATTGCGGAGATTGAATTACAGATCCAAGCACAAAATCAATCGGAAGATGTCTTGAAGAAACTACGCATAGAGATGGAACGCAATCTTGACAAACATGAGGAAGAAGTACAACAGCGTAAACAGCGAAAATTCCAAAGAGATGAACTTGATTATGAGAATGGGACAATCCTTACTTTTGCAAAGAGGTTCGATATAATTAAACAACAGTGGGGCACGAAGAAACAAATCACTCAAGAATCCTCAAGTACAACCCAGAGTGAATCTGAGTCTGATCTTAGTGAAGCGGAATCAAGACCAGCAACAATTCATCATCTGTCTTTTTTAGACGAGATGAAGATAATATATCAAGATCAACAACAACCCAGGTCCCGGGGACGAGGACGTGGAACCGGAAAAACGAGGTCAAGGGGAAGAGGAAGAGGTGCACCCATCTTCAGGGAAGAAAACGTAAGACCAGAAGAAGCTCAAGAAAGAGGAAGGGGCTATCATCTACGGAACCGGACAGTAATGAAATATTAAAACATACTGCAAAGACGAACAAACAGGATCTCATCGTCAATCTCTCAAGATATCAACTTACAACGGCTGAACGCACACTCATGAATAAGGGTCTAACTTTTTGTCCAGAAAGACATCATGATCTAGTGGAAACGAAAATTGACATATATAAATATGTCCGAAAATTAAAGCTTAAAAAGTATTTCACAAAAATACTGCCCAGATCCACTACTGAAAGACCAACCGTTTCAACAATTGAACAACAGGCATCCTATACTGTGCGCGATATACCCCATTTAAGAACAGCTTATGAACTAGCACATAATCGAACTACAACTGATCTTTCAGACAGCCAAGTATTGAATGAAATGGGAGTAACTATGACTCAACAATCAAGAACAAAGTTTAAAAGTAAATCAAAATTTTGTCCTGCATTACATCCGGGGAACAAGGTGGATATATTCCATGATTTGGTAGTGGCAGAAATAGATGGCATGGATAATGTCAAACAGAACAAAAAGGAGAATTTGTCCGTAAAAGAACGTGAAGCGCTTAATTCCTTAAAAAACAACGTTTTAATAGAAATCAAGCCAGCTGACAAAGGTGGGAACCTGGTAATAATGGATAAACAAGATTATGTGGATGAGGCCATGCGGCAATTGAATAACACCACAAATTACCAGATTCTGAAAAATAATCCGATAACTGACCTGATTATTGATCTGAATAAAAGACTAACTAATTGGCAAGAACAAGGACTTATTAGCGATGATGAAAGAAAGTTTCTGATGGTGGAGAACCCAGTGGTTCCGACCATTTACTTCTTACCGAAGATTCATAAGACCTTAAATAAACCTCCAGGACGCCCAATAATTTCTAGCTGTGGAAGTTTGTATGAAAATGTTGCATTATACGTGGACAATTTTTTAGCACCAATAGTACCAACACTTAGTTCATATATTAAGGACACAGGTGACTTTTTGAGGATACTTATGGAGACGACATGGCAGCCGGACTACTTCTTAGTCACAATAGACGTTATGTCATTATATACCTCCATCAAACACAATGTCGGGATACAAGCAACCACGTATTTTTTAAAACAACGACCAATAGGGGAACAAAAACATACAACCATGCTATTGGATATGATGGAACTGTGTTTGAAAAATAACATTTTTCTTTTCAATAAAAAAATGTACTCCCAGAGCTGTGGCACTGCCATGGGAGTTTCCTTTTCTCCAAGTTATGCTAATCTCATGATGGGGTGGTGGGAGAGGAGCATAGCTTGGAGAGAAGAGAATGATTCCCATACAATGAAGGTAGCCTTATGGCTACGCTTCATTGATGATCTTTTTCTATTATGGAGAGGAACTGAAGCGGAATTTTTAATCTATTTGGCAATTCTGAACAACAATGAGGTGGGCTTAAAATTTACCCATAATATCCATCCCACAGAAATTGAGTTTCTGGATACGAAAATTTACATAAAAGAAAATAAGATCCAGACGACTGTATTTAGAAAAAAGACAGCCACAAATAGTCTTCTCCATGGATCAAGCTTTCACCCCCAATCCCTTATAAAGAATATTCCCTATGGGGAATTTATAAGGATGAAACGCAACTGCTCTGAACCATCGGAAATGGAAAAGACGTTTGAAGAAACAACTTCACGTTTCCTTCAGAGAGGATATAAATATAAGGATGTGCAGAAGGGTGAAAAGAGAGCAAGACAAAAAAGCAGAGCACAAACATTGGTGAATGGTAAATCACAAGAAACAAGCGTGGAAGATGAAAAACCACGATTGATTCTAACTTACAGCAAAGAGAGCTACAAAATTCAAAAAATCCTGACAAAATATTGGAATGTACTTAGAAGGGATCCTGACATCGGGAAGGATTTAGGCAATCGACCAATGATAACATATAGGAAAGCTTCGTCTATATCTGATACAATCATAAGAAGCCATTTTGAGAGTGAGAAGAAAACAACATGGTTAGGAACGAAACAACTAGGCTTTGGAAAGTGTACAACATGCAAAGCATGTAAGATTGGGAAAAATCTTAAATCGCTCAAAGATCCAAGGGACAGAGTCTTTGAAATAAAAGAAAAAATCACCTGTGAATCAACCTATGTTGTATACCTCTTAGAGTGTTTTTGTGGGAAAAGATACATCGGAAGTACCAAATGCTCCTTGAAAAAACGTATATTAGAACACACAAGAGCTGTACAAAATGAAGATGCAACTTATGCTCTTGCCAAGCACATGAAGACACATGCCAATCGGACATGGTTAGACATGAAATATTCAGGATTGGTTACAATTCCCCCACATGAGAGAGGAGGAAATCGAGTACTCAAGTTGAGACGCATGGAATCAAAACTGATTATTCGATTTAAAACCAAGGTCCCCCTTGGGCTCAATGGGGACGAAGAAATGTATATACATTTGTAAATATTTGGTTCAGCTTTTGAGATACAGACTTTCAATGAGTATATTTTAGAGATATCAATTCTCCATATATTAGCTTGTTTTCCTCGAATTATAATGTGATTTAGATTTTAAGAGAACACGTAGCCGGTATTGGATTATTATTGTGTTGCAAGTAGTTTCTTTCTAATAAGCCTAACTTAGTAGCATCTGTTTAAAGTGTCTGTAAGACAGTGGGGCACTTAGCCCTCAAGTATATGGGACACCAAGTCATGATTTCCTTGAAATGGATGAGTTGCTCTGTAAAAACGGACAATCTTCATAAGTCAAATGTAATGAATACTTGATAGCATAGCACACATTGGGCAAATCCTATGTATAAGATGTGAATGCGTAATAATGGCTTATACAAATAACACCTTTTCTTGCAACATTTTTGGGTAAAAGAAATAAATATAAAAAAGTAATTGTAATATATGTAAAACTACCTGTCCCACAATGCCTCATTATTGGCTACGTGGAGACCATGTATAAAAGGTTGGAAATTGAAGTAGGACTTCGTATACTACCGTGAACAAGAACTTTGTGTTCGAAACGCGTAGGTGGCGGAGAAGGAGGTCTCAATAAAGATATATTTTTGTACCAAGGAGAGTGCTGTGTAAGCTGTTGTTGGAAAATACTTAATGCGAGAGGTGGTCCTGTCTCGCCACGAGCACCAGCTGGAGGGTGCTCCCCCCGAAAAGGACCGTGTTTGTTGAATAGTATATATATATATATATATATATATATATATATATATATATATATATAGCAAACACAAGGAGATGATGGACGGAGCGGGGTGAGTGTCTGAAATGTTTCAGCGCTCCGTCCATCATCTCCTTGTGTTTGCTTTGTTCGCCCTAAGTTGGCAGGGTATTCCCAGACGTGGGTCCCTTGCTCACTTTGCCACTGGATTCAAGCTAGCCTGGCTGATGAGGGCTGTTAGCCCGAAACCGGTCCCAGGATGCTTGTTTCCGGTCCAGGGAAGACATGGCTTGGCAGTTCGGGCTGGACTGTTCCCATGAG